>RANZ01000178.1:0-61572 GCA_009805285.1 Neurospora terricola FGSC 1889 | reverse complement strand
TTGGGCGACAAGGAGCGGGCGCATCCACGTCTTGCACAAGCATGATGAACACCGCCTTCCAACAAGCAGCCATCATTAACTTCGGGTCCTTCTTCCACTACATCGGGTCATGAAGCTACCTCGTCCGTGGAATACCAGAGGGTCTCGGTACTTTCCCTGGCTCTCACTTCTGCTCCCAACTCTGGTGTCTCTTGTTTGTGAGTCCGCAATCCAATCATATAAAGTTATTCGTATCTCGTCTCACAACTGACCTCTGGCTTCATGTCTAGTGATCGCGGTCAACACAATCATCCGTTACAAGGCCATAGGCCACCGGGGCGCGCCAACCCTCAGTAACCAGCCTGTCAATATTCGACGCCATCACCGGTTTCGGACTGGTCTTACTGGTTTGACCCCCAGATGCTCCTATCTGGGATTGGCACGGTCTGCGGTGTCATCCTCAACTTCGGGTTCAAAGAAGGAGCGAAGATATCCTTCTGGGTGCGCGCACGACAGTAAGTTTCTTCTTCTATGCAGTCCAAGAAAGAATGCACGCTTATACGGTATTCAGTAAAGCGATCCATTTACTCCAACGAGGAACTCGACATGATGCAACTATTTCTTCCGATGAACCGACCTCTCCTCCCTTCCCTTCCTCACGATGAGCGGCTGGAGCTGTTCACCAACATAGGCCAAAGCCGATTCAACACCTTTCGACTCACCTATGACCGACATCCTCCAGATAGCACCAGTACTGTGTCCTCCTTTGCCAGACAACAATCCTCACGGCCGCTGTTGTTTGCTTCCCTTTTTCTCTTTTTTCCTCTCAATTTCTCGTCTTTTTTCCTTCTTTTCTTCCCTACTAGCTACAGTGTCCCTCCGCCAGTAAGACACACAAACTCTTGTCGCGGATCGCGAAACCCATCCCCAGCAACATGTCCTGGGAAGGCATTGTTTTTAGAAGTTCTCCACCATGAAGTTTAAGCTCGGTTGGCCTGCTTGGGTGCCCAACGGGGTCCGGATTTTTCCCTGGACCTGGATGCTTTCCCCGATTCTAGGGGTCATTGCTTGTGAGTCCGCAATCTAGTCATGCCTTATGAAATCACTGGTACCTGATCTAACAACTGGTCTCTGGCTTTGTAGGCATAATAGCCAATTGTGTTGTCCGGAACCAGACCATTGGATATCCGGTATCAAACTGGCCCACTTGGTTTGACCCGAAGACCAGAGTCCTATGTGTGGCAACTCTTTTCGCGACTTTTGCGAATATAGGGTTTAAAGAGGGCGGTGTAATCCGGTTCTGGATCAATGCATACCATGGAGTGAGGGTTATTTCACCCTTCGAGAGCACTAACACCGGGTCCTCCTTCGTCACATAACGGTTTTCCACGGCCGCTTTCGTTTGGTTCCTTTTTGCTTGTTGTCTTTCCCCCGACTTCCTTTTTTTTCCTTTTCCTTCTTCTTTCTTTCTTCGCTATTATGAAGCTGCCCTTCAACACCAGAGGGTCTCGGTACTTTCCCTGGCTCTCACTTCTTCTCCCAACTCTGGTCTTTCTTGCTTGTAAGTCCGCAATCCAGTTACATGAAATTATTGGCACCTGATCTAACAACTGGTCCCTGTCTCTAGGCTTTACCGCCAGCGTCATCATACGCAAGGAGGCCATTGGCCATCCAGTTTCCAAATGGCTCACATGGCTTGACCCGCAGACGCTGGTCCTGGTAATTGCAACAGGAGGCGCGGCTTGGATGACGATGGGGTTTGAGGACGGATCCGCCATACGCTTCTGGATCAATGACCATGGAACATAGGTTCCAGTTACCGGAACTTCATCGCGGCAGGCTACGCAAATAGACTCTCCGACCTCCAGCAAGATCCCTCCTCTCTTTTCCTCATGATGAGCGGCTCGAACTCTTTACCAAAATCGGGCAGAGCCTCTATAATACCACATTCGGGGCCGTACGTGGATAACACTGGTGGACCCTCGGCGACATATGCCACATGCATTTCGACAGCATCGGGCAATGGATCAGCCTACTACGGATATGGGTGCCAGCTATCGGGATTTTATCGCGGCAGGCTACGCGACCAAACTCCCCGACCTCCACAAAGAGCCCTTAAACCCATGCAGAATGGGGTTTGATTCACCAATGGACRATATYGTCCATATGTACCACGAGTTGGCGTTGAGGGTCTCCGTTATAGGTGCCATTGACAGTAATACAACCCAACTCCTCCCATATTACGGGGAGAGGATTGAGCACGACCACGGATGTACACCCCGCGTTTATTGAACCCGACGGGAGAAGCCGGGTAATCGATCTGATCCCATTAGGGCGTCCCAACAAAACCAACGATCCCACTGGGCATGGGACACATGTGTGTGGCTCTGTTTTCGGAGACGGGCATTCAACCCGATGGGGGAATGTCCGCTGTTGTTTGCTTCCCTTTTTCTTTTTTTTCCTCTCAATTTCTCGTCCTTCTTTTTTCTTTTCTCTCCCTTTTTCCCAACTTCCTTTCTTGTCCTTCTTCCACGAAGACGAACATGAAGCTACCTCGTCCGTGGAACACCAGAGAGTCTCGGTACTTTCCCTGGCTCTCCCTTCTTCTTCTCCCGACTCTGGTCTTCCTTGCTTGTGAGTCCGCAATCCGGTCACATGATTTTGGAACCTGATCTAACAATAGGTTCCGGTTCAAGGGCACCGCAAAGCCCACTCGCCTTTCCTCGGATGGCATCCATGTCGACAAACCCCAGTGACATTGCACTGACGTGGGATCTATATGAGCACCCAACTATGCTCCGTGGCCCTCAGGGTCTCAGTGCTTGCGGCGATGGATAGCAACACCACCCAAACCGTCCCCTATTTCGGCGAGAAGATTCGGCGTGATTATTTGGATGACAAGACCTGGGCTCGCGCCGCTTTTGGTGGGGCCATAGCTACTACCGTCCTCGTAGTTCTGGCCAGTCTTGGCATGCATTGGGGGTGGTGGCTGTTCGACGGTGGCGCAGAGCTGACGATGAGTCCGGTCGAGATCGCGAGAGTTTTTGCGAAGGAGGTAACTCTGGGTTTGGTGGTACCAGAGGATCGGCGAGTTATGCTTCATCGATTCCCCATCTGGTTCTCGAGTTTTCTATCCATTCTGGCATCGGACAAGGGATTTAGCAAAAGAGGTCGGTTGGGACTGGTTTTCTTTGTTCTACTTTGATCGGCGAGGGAGGAGAGTACCTCTAGAAGTTGAGAGTGGCGTCGAGGCTGAGCATGAGAATGACGATATTTAGAGAGTGTTATGGCATTGGGGTATATACCTAATCATGTTGATCGTGTACGACTACAATCATGTATATAGTTTTATCCACCCCCGACCGTCACTGTGGCTGGCGGGTTGTGGCTGACGATTTCCATCTAGAAGCGTGCAAAAGGAGGGATGCTTCGAATCGCGACGAGTGTACCGAAGGTGTGATGTATCGGCCCACGAGGTGTTGGGTTTGGTTCATTCTTAAGACTATTCGCATGGCTGATCAAGCACATACGACCATAGATGGTAGAAAACTCGGGATCCCGTCTGCTCTCCCATAGATAAGCTACCAATCGCCTGACTAGTAGTTGGGTCGGTGACGACCAGCGAATCCCAGGTGTTGTATGTTTGTTTTTTTTGGTGTTTTTCCCTTGGATTCTTTTTTGGTCGCTGGACAAGACCTTATCTTATCTGCTTATCGCGCTCACTTTGTCATCCTTATCGCATCTCCGGCAGGCAGAGGCAGCTTGGGAGACATTTGACAATGAACCGAGCAATCGGGAGATTGTCCACGAGAATGGGGAGAAAGTTCGGCCCTCGAGACTATTGCCCATCGCCGCCCTGTTTTTATTCCCGTCGCGCAATTTATGGCAGTTCTGTGAAGTTTAACACAACGGCGAAGTGAAGCGGATGTGAGGCCGTGAAGGAAGTCGGGACCTCTCACGTGCCTCTGACGCACAGACCATCCCTATGACCTCTCGCTTGAACAAAGTCCACAATGACGGACATCACCACGTGCAAACCCCCATGGACCGAACAACAAGCAGCCGGTCGGCGACAGTTAAATGAACGCGGCAATTCCTTCCTTGCGTGAGTCACCTGAACCCATTCGCCATTGATGCCTCTTTTCTCTGCTGAACATGTTTTGAAACAGCAGAATGGAAGCGCCCGGCTGGCTGCAATCTCTCCCCTTGTCGGCTTGTCGTCATTGGGCTTTCAGAGCCTCCAGGTCATCCATTGGCTGTCAGGGCTCCAGCGGGTAGAGGCCCCACTTTGGCATCGCCAGAAGCAGAAGCGCGTCTGTTGGACCCTTGTCAGGTACCAATCATTTGCGGGAGCCAGGCCGCGGTTGAAACGCAGGAACGCCATTGAGTGCGACCTTCTTTTTCCTCTTTCCACTTCCTGGAACGCATCGCATTTCAAGATCGGAAACACCAGAATTTGATGATGCCAGATCTTGCGACCAGCCTCGATTTTCACGGACATCTGCTGCGCCGCAGACACGGAGAGGATGATTGTGGTGAAGGGCCTCACTGTGACGCGCATCACCGTTTCGTCTCGGTGGGAGATTTCTATTGTGCGAGGCCGACAATAGGACCGGCACACGTTGTTCACCATGCCGTGAGGTCAAGGTGAGTCCGATGAGCCCTCCCGAGTCCCATCAGGTGGCCATGCCTCATGAACAACATGGCCCGGCTGCAAGCGCGCCAGACATCAAGACGACAGGCTCGCATCAATCCATCAACCCAGTCAGTTTTTGATGGGTTACCTCTCCACCAAGGAAATCCGGGGTCTTCAAGGTCCATGACAAAGAACGACTGGCTGGGAGAGTCCTGGCGCTTAGACAACGACCACGGCTACGGGACGACGACCCCTTGATCAGCCTCCCACTCCACTGTCCACGCACACAAAGTCGAACAAAGGCAACGTTCTTTCAAGAAACAATGGGCCTTCTTCTATTCTGGGACCGGGTGCGCCTATTGTCATTTGCAAATCACCTGTCATCCCATCTTTTGGTCCATCATCCCGACTCTCAACTTATCCTGTGGCCCACCAGCCTCCCGGGTAAGTCAAGTCACTAGCCTGCCTGGGTCTTATTCTCCCGTCGTCGTCTTATTGATGCACTCTCTTTCTATTGTTCCCTCTCCTCCTCACCTGTTGTTTCCTATTCTTCACCTATTCATATCTCCAGTATGCATTCATAGTGGGCAACCCTTCTGTTTTGGATACCCTCTCTTTTCCTTTGACTCTCTTCTCTTGTTCCTTTCTCTTGGTCACTTGCATTTCCTTTTTCCCTTTCCCGGTCTTCGGCTCAGTAATTCTTTCTCGAGAGTAATCATCCAGCTGGTCTAGACGGGTGACCAGCAACTTGTCGGTCTTTTTACCAGCACACACACACCACGCTCTCACGGCATTCGCTTTTTTTTTTTTCACTTTTTCGACCTTTTCGACTATTGCACGATTAGTAGACGACTACACGATATACTACACCATCTTGCTGGTTCAAGAACAAAAACGATAAATCGATATCATGGCTTACAACGAAAAGTATGGAGGCGGCATCCCCCCAGTCCCACCCTCTCTTAATACGGCAACCCCATGGCAAAACGTCAACCTTCACAATGATCAACAGGACGAGGCTCAGCTAAAACCTCACCCCGATACCGACCCCCAAATCACTCCCTATCTCGGCATGCGAGCGAGGCTATCACAGCTATGGTTCAACCGGTGGACGATTCTGTTGATTTTGGTCCTGATCCGGGTCATCATCCTCACAGGAAGCCTCAAGGAAAACCTCGGCGACGCCAAGGCCAAGGCCCTCTCAGCATGCACAAAGGTCGAAGACGTCGGCAGCGCCATGGCCTCCATGCCTCATTACATGTCCAAGGGCGTCAACGTGATGGCCGCCACCAGCATGCAAAAGGCGGTTGAAGCAATGGCAGCAGTCCTCAAGATGATCCTCACGGGCGTCCAGGCCATCATCATGTTTGTGCTCAACATGTACATTGGCGCCTTTGCCTGTCTGGTGGCAGCCTTCATCCACGGCGGTCTGCACGTGGCTACCAAGGTGGTGGAGGGCGCAACCAAGGTAATGAACGACGCCATTGGGTCCATCACCAAGGGTATTACCGACGACATGAAGGGCTTCCAAGATGCCATCGACAAGGCAAGGAGTTTCATTAACAGCGGCATCGGTCTAATTAGCAAGGACATCCAACTTCCAGATGTCAATATTGACAGCCACATCAGGGACCTCCAGGGAATCAAGATCAACGCCGACAGCGTCGTCGGTGGCCTGGATGCCCTCGACAAAAATATCCCGACGTTTGACCAAGCCAAAAACCTGACCGAGTCCGCCCTCGCCATCCCCTTCAACCTCGTCAAAGACAAGATCGATATCGCCTTTTCCAACTTCACAATCCAGCCCACCATCTTCCCCACCGCGGAGAAGCAAGCCTTGTCATTCTGCTCCAACAACTCCTTCCTCACTGACTTCTTCGAGTCCCTGGTCACCATCGTCCACAAAGCCAAGATTGCCTTCTTCATCGTCATCATCATCCTCGCCCTGCTCGCCATGGTGGTCATGGGCTACATTGAATATCGCGGCTTCAAGCGCGAAAGGGTGCGGGCCGAGAAAATCGACGACAACGCCTTCAACTCCCAGGACGCCATCTACATAGCCTCGCGCCGCTGGACCGCCGACGGCGGCATGAGACTCGCCAAATGGTGGACTAAGGATAAAGACAGCAAGAACTATCTCTTGATCAGATGGGCCGTCGCGTACGCCACTTCCCTGCCCGCCCTCTTCGTGCTGTCCCTCGCCATCGCCGGTTTCTTCTCCTGCTTCTGCCAGTGGGTGCTCCTCCGGCAGATCGAGCATAAGGCGCCCGAGCTTGCCGCGCAGGTGGGCGATTTCGCCGGTGACGTGGTCGGAACTCTGAAGCAAGTGAGCACCGACTGGGCCAACAGTTCCAACGCGGTCGTCGCGAACATGGAAACAGACATCAACAGCGATCTCTTCGGCTGGGTGCGCGAGGCCACGGAATCCGTCAACAACACCCTCACCGTCCTCGACGACCAGATCGACAACGCTTTGGTGACCGTCTTCAACAACACCGTCCTCCTCGACACCGCCCGTGACGTCGTCAGCTGCTTAATCGGCCGCAAGATCGACACCGTCCAGGACGGTCTGACGTGGGTGCACGACCACGCCAAGGTCACACTCCCGCGGTTCGACAACGACATCTTTTCCGCCGGAGCGGCGGAGAACATGGGTAGCGATGGCGACGACCTCTCCAGCTTCTTGGCCAAGCCCGGCGCAGTAACAACCGACGAGATCAACGAGGCCGTGGGGAAGGTGATCAAGTCGCTGCGCAACGGAATCATCCAGGAAGCCCTAATCTCGCTCGGTCTGCTTCTGACGTACGTCATCGTCGTCCTCATCGGCGTCATGGGCGCGTTGATAGGATGGGCCACGCCAGGCAAAACTCGCGGGGAAGGCGGGCAGGAATTTGGTCGTCCCCCTTCCTTCCATAATCACAATGGTTTCGATCCAGCGCTAGCCCCCAGCAACGCCATGGTCGGCAACCCCGCCAGCCCACACTATCAGAATGAGAAGTATGGAGGAGGAGGAGGAGGAGGATACCCCGAACACGACATACATGACATGCACGACGTGGCGTCCCCCGCTTACGAGGAGGTGGTCTACGCCGGCCGCGTGCCTGTCGGGAAGACGAGGGAGCTGATTACGAGGTATCCGAGTCATCAAAGGACGAGCAGTTATCCGACTGTTGAGAGTCCGGGACCGATGCCGATGGGGGATGAGAAGGTGCCGGGGTATTTTACGCCTATTTGATTTAATCTGGGGTGCGGCGATTAGGTGGAGGATGGGAGGGCAGGGAAGAGGAGGAATGAACTGAACTGAACTGGCTGTGCCGGTTGGTTGGTTGGTTGCTTGGTTTGTGCAATGCTGGTTGTACGTTGGGGAAAGCTTTCCTTTGTTCTGCACGTGGTTGAGCAAATAGCAATGCATTTTTGGCTTGGCATGGAGTTTAGGCATGGGCTTGCAGGGCAGGGCAGGGCAGGGAGCGAATGGGCAAGGGATGGATGGGAAGTTTGCATGCATGTTGGAGATTTTCTTTCTTTCTAGTCAATCATTCATTGCTGAGCATTTCGTACAAAAGTCTGGATGGAAATATGGAAATCTGGATATTTAGTGGAGGAAAGCTGGGGAAGGAGGTAGAGCAGGCAAATTCCCATCTGGTTAATGGCAAGCAAGCAAGCAAAGTTGGATGGGACTTTATGGAACTTCATGGACTTGATGGACTTGATGTTTGATGGGACTATCGATGGACATGATGATTGATATCAATTGTAGAAATAATGACGGCCGCTGGGCCATGAACATGAAGCGTGTTACGTACGTACTTAAGCTGCTAGGCATTGACCGCTGTTTATAATCGAAGCAGAGAAGCAAGTGAAGTTGTTTGCGTCCATTTGTGCTTGATCGCGTTCATTCATCCAGGATCGTTTACGTCCGTTGTTGATAATCGTTTCTTTCGGATAAAGTTGAAGATACTGATTGCCCCAACAACAGCCGGCATCTTTGCTCGCTTCCGTTACCGGTGCCGAAAGGACTACCACCGACGAAGAAACTTGGGACCCGGACAACGGAGAAAAGAGAACGGAGAACGGCGACGGCGACGGACTCGGACACGTGCCGGGACAAGGGCCGTGGCCGGGACAAGCACCAGGGACTTTGAGTTTGAGCATGTTTGCTCATCGCTTTTCAACCTCGCACCTGCGAACGAGTCCACGTCACCAAACCGCTGCACCACTGCATTGGATAAAAAGAGTGTGGCCTTTGGTTGCGTGTCGAGATCGTAAAAGCTTGTCCTCCATGCACGTAATCAAAAGGTTAATCTGGCTTTATCTCGTACATGTTCCAGAATCTTGATGATGGGGTTGTACAGCAGACACAGGTCAGGTACGACGGGAGGGTGCAGGACGGAGGGGGGAGGTCAGTCTGATGTTTATACAATAATAGGCCCCGATAGCATGATCTATCGGGGCTATTTTGTACAGCTGCTCACTTACACGCCAAAGTGGAGCGGAAAATACCGGCCTCTCGCACGCGCCCCGATTCGCCTCCGTCGTTTCATGTTTCAGGCATGCATTCTCCGCTATTCGCTCTCTGTACCTGCTGTAGCGTCACGTTTTAGGCCTCCGTACCTGCGCAACTGCGGCGCTGTTTCTTCCACTGGCCGGCACTGCCCGGCACTGCCCTGCCACTGACTGGCATTTGCGGGCGCGTGGGCAAGCTTGGTAAGGGCGGGGTTGGCGGGGATTTCCCTGTATCTTTTTTCCCTGTGCCTGACTGTCGCCGACGAGACTGGTCTCAATGATGGGACCTGACTGATGAAATCGTCGCCAGGTTCCGAATGAAACGGTACCTTTTTCTATTTTGCCTCTTCGCATCATGCCGATTGGATCAGAGGCACGAGAAACGAAAAGACGAAGTGGTGGATGGAAGGCGGGGTTCCCTCCTCCAGAAATGGATGGGTGAGCAAGAAAGTCTGGGAAACCAAGGAAGGCGCATTCCTAATCACCCACTTGCCGTGACTGGCACGACTGATACGACTGGCAATGACTGCCTTGTGAAACCATTCCATTGTTGCTGTGCGTCGTCCCGGGCCAGGTTCGTGTGTGTGTCGTGCTTTCCCTTTTTGCTTGCTGCTGAATGTGAGTCTGGTCTGTGAATGGTCTGTGACGGGACACGGGCAGTGACAGGCACACACACACGGGTTGGTCTCGACGTTTCCGTCTTCCCTTCTCTCTCTTCCCGCTTCTCCCTTTGCAACTTCGCATACTTTCCTTTTTCCCTTTCCGCTTCCTTTCTGCAACGAAAGTGTCGCAGTTGGAACCAGGGCACGACGACAAGGCAGTATGGGATTCGTATTCGACTCCTAGCACGACTCTTCCCAATTGTCATTCGTTTTGACCAGCGGGAAAAGAAGAACAAAAACATTATTATCCAAAACTCTCTTAGTCGCTGGCGGCGCCATCATCATTATCGTCATCTTTATTTTTACACCCTTTCTTCAAGCGAACGACCGAAACCACGATGGCGTCAAACATCGAGAGGGATCCCCCCATCCCACTCCCTTCACCACTCCAGTCTCGTCCACCAGACTTCCAGGCCTATTCCCGCGCCGACGCAGACCCAGAACCTGTCTCTCCCATATCCTCCATCTTCCCAATGTCTCCAGTTCCCACGCGCCCAGGACAAGCAGCAGGCCTTAGGATGGTCAGCCCCAGTCCGGCACCCACGGCCGTCTCCTCGCGACCACTTCCTTCGCTTCCACCCCTCGATACATCCCAAGACGCAGTAGGACAAGAACCTTCGTATATCACGAACACCCGCCATCAAGTCGAGCAACGCATCCGCTACCTCCCCGAATGGGAAACGCCCCGAAACCCGCCCAAGCGCAGCAAACTCCATCAGACGCGCAACTTGATATCGTCCATCCCCTTCTTCGAAGCGAGGAAGCAGCCGAGTTTCGTCAAGAAGCAGCACAAGCCGCGCTCGCGGTCGATTCCTTCGCTGTTCAGTTTGGTGGACACGCCGGTTGCGGGGGAGAAGGAAGAAGCCATGTCTCCCAACGATCAGCATGGGCTTAACAGTGCGGCATGGAGAAAGAGTTTGGGATTTGGGTATGGGAGGAATAGCTTTGCGGGTTTGGATGCGGAACGACATGGCGAGGGGGGAGGAATATTGCCGACGCATACGGTCACGACGCTGGGAAGCATTCCGAATCCGCCGCCGGCGCCGAGGTTGACGGAGAAGGAAAAGGTCAGGAATTGGGTCAATCGGAGGCTGTTACCGCCTGAGAAGCGGTATCCGTTCGGGTTGAACAGGAGGCGGTTCTGTCTCTTCGTCCTTCTGCCGCTTCTGTTGCTCTTGTTGCTCGCATTGGGACTCGGCCTGGGATTGGGACTTGGACTCAAGAAGAACGACGACGACAGCGACCTTCCCATCCCTCCACCCCTCGGCGAAGACCCCCCAATGGCGATCCACCAAGCCACCTTCACTTCTTACTCCCCCTCCAACAGCACCGGCGCTTGCGGCTACAACATCAACAACAACGAGGTTGTCGTCGCCATCTCCTACAAAATCTGGGACGAAGCTGCCAAACGCGCTGCCCACATCCTCCCGCAAGAACTACAGTACAGCTCTTTGAACTCCGATCCGAACACGAACCCGTTGTGTGGAAGGGCGATCTGGATTGGACAACACGGAGATCTGCAGGGGGATGACTGGGTCCAGGCGAGGGTGGCCGATAGATGCGGGCCGGACAGATGTCCGGAGGTTCAGGATCTGGATTTGACAGTGGGAGCGTTCGAGACTGTGTACGAGTTGAGTCTGAGAAGCGCTAATTCGGATGCGGGAGAAGAGGAGGATGGAGGAAAGGAGGGGTGGTGGGTTTGGGCTGCTGAGGAAGATGTACACGGGTAAGGTTTGGGTCTACGAGGTATGATTATCGGGTATGGACTATGCGGTATGGTTATTGAATACGGCGCATGGCAATGACATGGGGGGTAGGTCATCGAATACGGATTTCATCATGGTTTACAGGACATCATATCACGGATTGGCGCTGAGGAACGGCTATGGGAATGGATCAGGGCATCTGGTACTGGGGCAGGCGAACAGGACAGGCGAACAGGACAGGGTATGACGAGCACGAACGATAATGAGTTTTCTTCTGTTTATATACTTGTACAGGTAGACATCATGGCGCCCTTCAATGGGCATGGGACGGCATTGTGACGGATATTTCAAGGGCTAGGAAGCTAGAATCAGGGCGTATATGGAATCGGGTGGGTTTCATTAGGTGCTGCGAAGGTTTTCTCTAGATTAATTCCACAAAGCACCGTAACATGTTCGACTGATGGGGTTGATTTCCAGCCAAACGACCTTCAAGCACGAGAGGCAGAAAACAAAAAGAAGCCTCATTGCCTCTAACCTTTGACGTCAACGCGTTCCTTGACTTGAGCCGGCTCATCGAACCAACAGGGGGATCTTGATCGCGTGGGTAGAACGTGGATGCCCAGCCACGACATTTCTTCTTCACGGGTACGGGCGCCCTGAACCCTCGTCCTCGAACAATCTTTTTCTCGGCTTCTGTTATAACTTTAGGTCCTCCCTGTTTTCTCTGACGCTTCCCGCCATTCTGTCCCGTTCCCAGATAGTCAGCAATGCTATACAGAGCGTTGGAAGGGAGTTGGTTGGTGACAACCTTCCTGGTTTTGGTTCCGGTCAATCTTCAGTGGCACTACATCACACCAAATCGAGGCCTCGCTCGTGATCCCGTGGCAAAACTCCCCGTATGCCCCCGGTTTCCCATGCTGTACCGTTCATGTCGTGAACAGTTGATCGATGCGGTGCACTCAATGGCTCCGATACTTCCCGATCTTAGGTAACCGTTTAACCTTCACCGTCGACAGTGGATCACAATGCAGGCTACACATCCTCCACCCACCAAGGTTACCAGATTTTAGGCAATAATCACCACCTGCCAGCGAGCTGAGCTAACAGATGATGGGACTGGAGACTCCTGGTCCTTCTTCCCATAGAGACATGGATCAACTATCACAGGCTCATGGTCAAGGAAGGTGTCAATGTGATACGGCATATACGAAACTGTCTCTGCCTTTGTCTATCCCCTGTAAGCTAAAGGGAGATGACCAACGTAACAATTACAGCTGTCTGGCAGCTGTCTGTCACAGCCGCCACTCTTTGTCCCTGATACTGCTCGGTTTTTCGGGAGTTCTTACTACTTAGGATCCTGTTCTCTCTATCGCTTCGAGAATCGGTGTTGGGGACGGGAAGCACGGCAAACTACTGGAGGTATGCCGGCTAGTGACTTTAACCTTCCTGTTAGCGTAGACATCTTAAGTGAAGTTCTTTTCCTCCACGATGGCGAGTGAGGCAGCGCTGGAGTGAGGTATCTGACTGTCAACTGTCTGACAGCCCTTTTTCGACTCTCATCCAGTGAACTTTGTAAGAAATGTCAACCAATTCACCCGGGTCTTTGTTGCTTTGCACGATTTTTCCCTTTTGCTTGATATGGTTACCCGTCTCCTGGTGTCGATGCGTGGCTGGAAAAAGGCTGGTTGCATGGAAGGGACGGGTAGAGACTTGTTATGCCTCGATTTGAAGCAGTGTTCTTTCGTCGCCACGTTTACTCATCATCACATGCTTCAGCTCTTTCATCTTTCTTTCGTTCGGATTGCTGGGATGAGGTTGAATGCCTCTGTTCTATGTCTAGTAACACACTTCATGCGAGCTGACGACTGATGATGACCACAGTGCCTATTACGCTCGACCACCAGACCTAACCGTCCGTATCCTCACACTCCCAAAACAAAACGCCGTGATTGCTGCCTCTTTGCTGCCTCTTTCTGCGCCCCTTGCGAGGTAAATAGATGTGTAAGATAGATTGATCCCAACCCAGTAAATAACAAACTTTGATATGGTATCCGGTATCTGGTATCTGATATGGCAGACTGGCCCTGCCACCTCTCTGCTCTTTCCGTTCTTGCTCTTTTGTCCACTGCCTATCCAATGATGTGGTATATCTACCGCCGCCCAAACCATGAACCAAGGAAAAACGAAAGAAAACGACCTGGGAAATCTCTGTATACAAAACCAGGTTTTGTTGACCGACTGATGGAGTCTGGAACAACACATCAACAAGTGACAATGAACATGAGGGGGTAATCGCGTCGTAAAACCAAGTAAAGCCAAATACCCATGCATACATGCAAGACAGCCTACCCAAAACAAAAAGCCAAAAAAAAACGCAAGCAAGACCTAACGGTCCCTTATCCGAAACACCATTTGCGGAACGCCGCCGCTAACTGCGAACCGTTCGCCGTCGGGCTGAATCTCCTGCACTACCCAAACAACCTGTACACGCATGCCTCTCAACGCTTATGCTTGCTTGCTTGTGTGGAGCACTGAGCTGCCACTGTGCTGTGTTGTGCTGGAAGCCAAAGATAATGAAGCAAGAACACCGGGGTAAAGACAAGACAGGTAACCAAAAGGAGTCAAACAAAAGGATGTCGAATAGATAGATGCTGACGCCGGACCCTAGCCAAACTCAAAGGACGAGACGGGACAAGACGGATTGCCCTGGTCGTCATGATGTCAATCCGCGGCCCGTTGTATGAGCTGTTGGCCGAAGGCCTTGTTTCGGCCGATGGGAACTGCGCTCCAAGCGTGATGAACGTTTTGAGTTCGAGGTCGTGCGACACTGATCCATGTGTGCGACGATCAGGGTCTGAGTCAAGGTTCAAGGATCCCGATGGAAGCGAGACACCTGCGGAACCATTGCGGAACGCATCCACCACGCCACTACCCAAAGTCCAAGACAAAGTGAAATGGGAAATATAAAGCCGGCATAAGAAGCAGAAGAATCGACGACGTAAATCGCAATGAGAAGACGGGAAGTGTAACCGAGATTTAGGTGCAGGATCGATCAAGAAAAATTTCACGTGGAAATGCCGGACGTCGAAGGAAAGAATCCGGATAGACGATCTTTAGCAAATCGGCGTCACTGTGCGCCAGCAGTAAACATCAGATCGAAGGACATGTCCGGCAGATCGTTCTGCGAGGCTTGCATCGCCGGTGCCATGAGAAATTGGTGTTCCGCTGATAAACCGCCTTGGGTAATCGTGGCAGTCGACGAGACAGGGGAGGTGTAATTGTGATTGTCGATGCTCGTCATGGCGGGTGGCATGGTATGTTGTTGTTGCGGCGCGTCTTGAGCCGTGCCAAAATCGAATCCCGGAGCGATGGGCATGGACTGCATTGGCTGATGCACATACATGCCGGCTTCCATGAGGAGATCTGAGCCTGGTAGACCCAGTTCTCCATTCAGGTTTTGGAAGGCTGTGGCATTCAACCCGTCGAAATCCTGGAAGCTTCCCCCTACACCGGCAAAGGTAGCTACATCGAAGACACCTGTCCTGGGCGCGAGCCCGAACCCGGCCTGAACGTATTGAGCGTCAAAGAGTCCATTCTCCATGTCTTCAGGGTCAACAGCGCCGTCGGAATCAGCACCGTCTTGGTTGAACGCGCCCTCTTGATCCATGGGAACCAACTTCTCGACCATCCAGTGCTTAAGCTCAGACATAGGAGGCCAGTCGCCGCCACCTTTTCCACCACGCTTCTCCTCTTCAGCTTTACCGGCCTGGCCAGCGCCACTCTTAGCACCTTTGGAGTTAGCACCCTTGCGAGACTGCTTGACCTTGAAGTGTGTTCGGCGCAAATGAGCAGCAGCGTTGTAGTACGCTCCGTATTGCTTCCCCTGCGAGCATTGCTTGCAATCCCCAAGAGGCTTGACGGCCTTCTCCGAATGGGGAATACCCTCAAGAGCTGGATCACGGCACACCCATTTCTTGACCAACATGTTATGTTTGGCTTCGGTGTGTCGGCGCAACTCGTGTTCGCCCCTGAAGCCTTCGGGGTTCTCGTTGCACTGAGGGCACTTGACCTTGGGGTGCTTGGGCCGTTCGTACTTGGTCTTGGTGATGACAGCCTTCCCGTCCTTGCCAGCCACACCAGTAGGCTCGGAAGATTCCTTTTTGGTGGTATCTGTGGCAGGTTTAGGCTGAAGATGTCGGGACTTGGAGGCGTTAACGTTCTGACGGACGAGAGCTTCCTTGGCACGATGCTTCAACGACTGGGACTGGTTTGACTTGTTGCTATCCTTAGATTCCGATCTCTCCATGGAGAGGTGCTGATCCAGTTCTTGTTCGATGACGTCCTCAGGCGTAGATTCAGAGGTTGTTTGCGGTACTGAGTTCCCCATGGGGTGCTGGTTGCCCATGGAAAGCGTGTTGGCGGGTGCCGACGCAGAGTAAAGGTGACTGTTGAACGAGACTGGAAGCCCATTGATGTCTGCCTCCAGAAAATCAGGCTCGGACGCTGACCGTTTTCCCAGCAGCGAGGCAGTGAAGGGCTGCGGTTGACTATAGCTTTCCCGGCGGTTTTGTTGACGACTCGGTTGCTGAGACTCTATCCGAACCATTTCGGCAAACTGATTAGGCATAGTGTCATTCAGATTACTGTTGGACCTTGTCATCGGAACGGTTTCGAGAGTAGGTGCCGACGTCATGGAGCCGCACACTGACGGATTCCCAGAGTCGCCAGGATATTGGAACTGGCTCATATTGCTGGCTGTAGGGATAGCGATGGGCTGCGTATGTAGAGCAGAGGTCATGGCCATTTCCTCCCGGTCCCACATGGAGATAAAGTCGGCTGGATTCATCTCCATGCCAGTCTCTGCCAATGACCCCATCGGCAACGGCCGTTGAGGAAGTTGGGCATGAAAGCTGGGATTCCCGTAAAGGAAGGCAGTAGCCGCAGGCCGCTGCAACTGGTTGAGGTTGAAGGCTGTTTCCAGTATCGTGGAACTGGTATGGGTAGCTGGCAGGCTGTTCCGCGCAGGCCGGGGATACGGCGGGGTAACCGGGCCGGATCCAGCGAATGGGTTATGCGTCCTGTATGCGGGCTGGGCCGATGCGCTTGAACGGGACCTCGCCATTCTCACTGTGGTGGCAGCAGTCGCCGGCGTGGTGGGATGAGTGGTCTTTGAGCGCTTCATGGGACGACTTTGCTCCTATACAAGAATGAGTGGGACTGAGCGTTTGATCACAGCAAGCGAGTTTCCTTACCAGTGGCTGTTGCGGTGCATGGTTGCCGTTGAGGCTCAAAGTCGGGACCATGCTGACACCTCCCACACTGCGGGGTATTGTGTTGCTTCGTGAGCGTACATTGCTGGCTGCTGGTGAACACGAGGAAGAGACTCGATAATTCCCCGGTACAGTGTCGAAATCTGTGACGGCTGGTGTGGGAACTGAAGATCGAGCTCTAAGCTGATTCTCGATGGCGCGAGCCTGGTTCTCAGCAGCGCGAGCTTGCTCTTGACTCTGGTGTAATAGCGCCTCTAACTGATGGGTCTCGAGGCCATCAAGGGTCGGTTGGCTCATGATGAGCTGGATATGGATGCCGCGGTACTAGACGTGGTCGTCCAGCACGGCAAGCACAATGTCGAGAAGGGACGATCTGGGGTGGTTTTCGGGAGTACAGATAGCCTCGATCTTGGCAGTGACGATCTTGAGTGGAAGTTTGCTTGATCGGATGGGGTTGAATAGATTTGGTGTCCGATGAGGCGGGTGAAGCTGTGCTGCTAGGACGTGCTAGGGCGCGTTGAACGAGAATCCTGGACGTGATGGATAGGAAGATCTCTTGTTGAGGTGACAGTTGAACAAACTAGAGAATTGGCAAAGTGGGTGTTTCAGAGGAAAATGGACAGGCACACAGACGGCAAGCAACGATATTTATCCAGTCAGTCCCACGAGGCTTGTTGATGTGCACGCCGTTGTACGGCTAGAGGATTGGAGGAGGTGGGCGTTGGGGACCAGGACAAGGTACGAGGACACAGGTACCACCTTGCATGTACCTTTGTAGATTGAATTTTGGGCCTCGTCGATATGCGGGTGCCAGTCCTGTTCCAGTCCCAGATGGGCAGAAAGCCAAGAGGGTGGGATGGGATACTTTTTTTTGGGGGGGAGAGAATAATGAATAATGGGTCCATGGGTCGAGCAGAATGGGTTTGGTACGTTTGGGATGGTGGCACCCGCACTCTGAGAGGAGTCCCAGACAAGATATCCACCCACACCGACGCCTGTTCTCTGCGCTGAATGGTGACGACTTGGCCCGAGGATCAACGGTGTCCTGGGACAGGGGTTTTTGTCTCTAAACGTTTTGTGGAAGATTGATGCAATGATACTGCCTGCCCGCGTGTGTGTGCCCGCAAGCTGCAAGCCCGCACGGGGACTGACTGACACCGTCTTCCGGGACGCTATATTATTTGGCCGTGGTCTGGGCGTGTCAGATTCGAGGTTGGCGGCGGGGAAGACGCTCTCTCTTTTTGGAGTGACCAGTGACGAATCTGAGCGAGCTGCTGTGGTACGCTGTGAATGCACGCTAAATGGGTGCTCTGAGAGAGATCTTGTCCCCGATTTGCGGGAATGCTTGGTGGTGGGATTGGTAGGCATGGAGGCATGGTGGGCTGGCTGGCTGGCTTGGGCTGGGCATGTGTGTTCCATGAAGATGACCCAACGTGATCTGCCAACGACGTGTACCTAGTCGAGGTACTTTGTTACTGCCGGTGAATGACCGTGGAGAGTCTCAACGTCTATACGGCAGCCGAACAACAGCCGGGTGCAAGCAGGCATCGCCAGGACGGTTGACGGCCGCCAAAGTGCAAATACTTGGCGGTGTTGAATGTGCCCTGCCGCAGAGAGCTAAAACGTTGTGTAGCACTTGTAGCAGCACCCCAGGCTCGCCCAGCAGGGGACCATTGGYGGATAATGACTCTATCGTCATACTTGGTCTAGCGTGGGAGCAACTGGAAGCGTGCCGTAGGTAGCGGGCAATGGCCCCGTTGGAGTGGTCAGCCTCGCTACCTTGCTCCATATCGGGTCCCAGATGTCGACATCCTTATCGAGCTCAGGTTTGCTGCCGTGGCCTTGCACTAGCCGGCTCAAATGATTGCTGAGTCGTTGGTGCATAAGATGCATCGTGAGATTAGAAGCAAAAGGGCACACAAACGGGAAACATGTGCCGGTGGTGAGTTCAGAGTGGTTCGGACAGAAGATCAGCGGCTCCATTTGGTGGAATACCAATCCGGAATAATGTGGTAATACCCCACGTCCAAGTTCCTGGTAGGGAGTCGTGGGGAGCGAGTCGTGGGAGGAGTAGGAATGTCCAAATCCAACTAGTCCAAGGGGAAAAGTAAGACCAAGGTCAATACTCGAGATTGTACGAGTGGATGATTCGACAATTCCGGGGCATTGTAGACTATGCGCGAGGAGCCGAGCCTCGAGGCGGGAGTAGTGTAGTTGCCGGTTTGATGCTTGAATACTTGATGGTGGGTGGTCTTGTGCCTAACGGCCCAGTCAGGTTGACGATAATTGTTTGACCTTGTTCTTCAGCATCGGATACCACCACCATCACTGGGCCACGCCAGGCATGAATGGCTTGCTGCTCTTGCTTGGTGCTGTTTGGTGTGGTCGTGTACTTGTGTGTGACACTGACAAAGCATCCGGAAGACTGGAAAACCGAAGATGGACGTACTCTTTCGATGTGACTTGATAGCTGGAAGATGTTGTTTTCCAGTGTGTAGTGTAGAGGTAGGCTGTGCTGGAAGGACGACGTTGTCATTGGCTCTGGCCGGTGTGTACCCAACCCAATCATGGCGGGCAATGCGCTGGCTAGCGTCGTCGACGGAAAATGGAACTTTGGGAAGACGGCGTCGTGACTCGTGGGCGTGAGGACGGCAAGGCGTCGGCTTGGAGCCCTAGACAGCCGGCCATGGCCCGTCACTCTGCCAATTACCACCCATCGTGAGCCGCTTCTTTGGCATGCATTGACAATTGAGTGTGCAGATGGAAAAGTCCGGGGAGAGAGACAGTGTGGGTGGTGGCTTGTTGCCAGTTCCTTCCGTCGGGTCGCATCGCCAGTTGTAACGAGGGAGAAAGAGGGTGTTGTACAGCTGGCGTGGTGGTGTTGATTTGTGAGGGTTGCCGTGCTGTGTGGGGGAAGTTGGAACTGGAAGAGACCTCGAGATCGTGACTCCTTCCCGGCCCTCTGCCATTGCGACCTGAATGGTGAAAACTAACTCTTCATTCCGTATTAATCCGATTCTCCGAGAGGCTCCTGCATCTTTGCTTCTGTTCTTTGCTGGCAGCGCCTTCCCTCTTTCTGCCGCATCAAATGATCCCATCGTGAGTTGTCCCTTCCCCAACTTTGGTGTTGCACAGCACCGGCAGCCCAGGCAGACAGAAGCGCCCGATAACTGAAAGTGGTCTGTGCTCCAGAGATAAGCAGCCATTCGATGGAGGGGTACTGTACTGTGGTGTTATGGGTAAGTTTAATAGGCGGGGCAAGTACCGAACCTTACACAACCCCGAAATTTTGGCCGTGGTGGTCCGTGCCAGGTACCTGACAGGGGGGTTTTACTTTTGCTCGCAACCACAGTACAGAGGCCCGTGTTCCGCTGCAGTCAGAGGGGCAGTGAGCCGTCACCAACTGTCTGCCGGTCGCTAACAGTGACAACACTGACACCTCACAAGAAAGGAGGGGAAATTGTTAGTGCTCGCTGTTCGGTCAATTTCGGCGTCGTCTCCGTCTCTGACCTTGAACTCTTCAACCTCACCTTACCTTTTCCAGCATGCAGCTCACCTGACCGTACCTAACCCTCTTCGCTTCTCACTTCAGATGCATCCAGAATGGAGGGAAATCCTCTAATCTCGTCAGCATGTCCACCCTCGCCATGGCTTTCTCCTTCCAGATTGCCTCGAGAATGCCATGGCTATTTTCAGTTTGGCATCTTTCTCCTTTCACTAACAATGATCAGGTGGTCTTGACCGGCTCGTGGCATGGCTGCTTCCGCCGACTAGGGGACTATCGGTATCATGGGTTCTGTTTTACAGAAAGTCAAGGGAGCTGTCTAGGGCATTGTCCGGGGACAATAGGGACATGTCAGACGAAATGACAGAAGAGCATCTGGGGGACAATGTCTCCGGCTCTGTGGACATTCGGTCAACACCAAAAAGGAATCTCTAGGACCCTGGCAATATGACAAAGAAAGTCCAATCACGGCTCCAAATTCCTGGATCGTTGGATCTCTGGATCTTCCTTCAATTCCCTGCCTGCCGGGTCAAAGTCGCATCAAGGTTGCATTGCTAGAGAGCCTGCCCTGGACTAGTAGACACCACCGGGACGGTCACGCCCATCCACTTTGCCAGTTGTCAGACCTCCCCTACAGCTTCACCTTGAGGGGGGCATTGTTCGGCATCATCATCACTCATTATCAGCAACATCACTCCAGCGGGCAATGCTGCACTTGGTCACAAGAGGGCGCTGTAAGAGGTGTAAGCCTCCGGGGAACTWCCTCCCTCGCTCCCTACATCGGTTTTAATCTGCTGCTGCTGCAAGACCAACAGGGCCACGGTCAACTGTGGTCATCAACCATTTGCTGGACAACAACAAAAGAGAGCATCAAGAGAGTGGGCAGTGGTGTCATTGCTGATTACACTGTACAAGGGTATTTGTCTCCCCTTGTTGCCTTGCTGCCAGCGAATCCCACTGGGCTTGGAGCCCCATCACACTGCGCTTGATTGGGCCTTAATCCGCCCAAAAGTGAGGCGGAACCCTTCCACTGGACGACATCATTTCTCTGGCACCGTCATATCCCGGACGGCGTGGGTCTCTCTTCTCTGCGGTTACTCTCTCAGTCTCTCTCACATGTTGTACCTATCAAGCAATGTTCCTGTCAATCTTGCTACGCTTTTACAGCTTGACAGCTTCTCAGTCATCATCTCCTTTTTGAGATCTCCTCGGGTAATTCAAAAATGCTTGGATTTCTGCTGACAAAGAACTCACTATCTTAGAGACAACTTTGACAACTCACAACGTTGCGTAAACTGACGACAAAAAGGTACGTACCTCCCGCAATTGTCACCAATTTCCAAGTGATAAAGGTCCAAATTCAATTTTGAAATTTGCAACCCTCGCATTCCACCCTCCGCAACCCGATATAGAGCAAAACAGAGTAAAAAGCCCCCTTTTGGGCTAGCTGAGTTGCGTAGATGCGTTACCTTTTTATAGCGTGGATATTGCTCGAGGTAGATTTGGACTGTCGAAAATGGAGGTACTTGACTTGGTGAAAAATAGGTGTGAGAGAGTGGAGGAGGTACGTACCTTTTTGTCGTCAGTTTACGTACTACCCAATTTATAACACACACACCTCCTCGGTCTCGTCTCTTGTTTTCTGGTTCCGCCGCGGTATCCTCGGAAAGAGAGAAGCTTGGGCTCCAAGCTGCCCACCCTCTCACCCCGTATTTGATATTGTACGTACATACGTCAAAGGTCAAACTTCACTTGCCGGCATTCAACGACGACCGACGACTTGCACGTCAAGTGGCCTGTGCGTCATTCCAGTCATGAATCGGGCCGGTCGAGTCCGTCCTCTGTCGTCACCTCCCCTGCAGGGCACATCTCGAACCTGCCATCCGATGGCCATGCTGGCAGTCGGATAGCCTCACCTCACCTCACATCTCTCCCCCAGGCAGGCATGCTATGCTGTGCTTCTACTATCTGCTCGACATGACACTTTCCCCTGATTACTCGCATCAGATGCTCCATCTTTCCCCGTTGACCGTCCTGGACCCTAGGCGCCAGGCACGCCAGCGGTGCCCATCCATTGCTGGTCAGAATCTCAGATGTCAGATGGCCTCCCTCCTCCACTGTTCTGCACTTCATTCGCCCTTCTCGAACCTCTCCTGCCTCTTTCCCCTTGCTTTAGACTCTTGCCGAGCTGCAAGAAGCAAGGGGAATTGGGGAAGGCGAGCCATTGGAGTCGATTGATGGAACATTCTTCTGAGACTTCCAGGGCTCCGTATGTAGGGCCGGACTGTTTGGGCACTGGCTTCGCTTAGGCTTCGCAAGCTTTGCCTGTTTTCCTGAGGATCGTATGAGGCATCGAGGCATCGAGGCTGTGAGGTTGGTGTTGTTTCTCGATAGGAGAGAGATGAGTGGTTAAGGACAGAGGAAGCATAAGTCTATGCACCGAAATGCTCACCGAGGAGGCAAGTTGTCTTTTCCATTGGCAGGATCTCGAAACTCTGTTTTAGCATCTCTCTCGATTTCCTCATGCCGTCATTCCGCTTCTCTTCAGAACTGCTGCCTCTCTCTATACCCTACTCACGATACGCATTCCCCTTCCAGGTAAAAGAACCAAAACAACAGTGGATGTCGTCCCAAAAACCAAGAACACTCCCTCGGTTCCCGGGCTCCACCCCAACGCCGAGGCTCCACGAGTTCGGGGACCCATTAAGACCCCATCAGCCCCGTAAATCCCGGTCCCGTTGCGTTCGTCGTTGAACCTCGCCTGTGTCTGTTTCCGTTTTCCGCCATGCCGTATCCGCATCCGCACATCCGTTCCTTACACACCGGCTTTACCGCTATGACCAACCAGTTGACCACCATCTGTCCCAATCTCGGAAATCGGCCCCACTGACCGGGCTCGGCTTGGTTCCGTCTTGGCATACGGCGGGGGGACATACGGGAGCCCATACGGAGGGAGCTCCGTGGTGAGACCCGCGACCGGGGGACCGGGGGGACCGGGGGGTCAAGCTGAACGAAACGAAACATCAACCCCCACATGCAATCAAAAATGTCAAATTACCCCTTCCACATACTACTTCATGGGTGTTCAAGATGGGGCAAAACTCCTGAATCTGATTCCCCCGGAGATTTTCAGACGCTTGGCTATCCAATCTTAGCATATCGCCCAGAGATCACATTGTGCAAGTGTCGATTTAGTCCATTTGTCCCCTTCCTGTCTAGGCCACAAGGGCACAAGGACACAAGGGCACGCGATACCATCTCACGCCTTTTGGTCACACTTCCCTGACCTCGAGCCCCCGGAACCCCAGAGTCCTACCTAGTGTCTATTGCTCATTATCGTCGTTTCAACTGAATGGTCAGTTTTCCTCTCACCAACAACCAATAAACCACCAAGACAGCTTCTTCACTCGCTGAGTGGTCCAGTTTGGGTCTGCACTAAATACTAGCATCGCATCACTATTCGCTGGTGATAATCATCCGGCTTGTCGTTGGAGGGAAGGGAAGTTCCTTTTCGGTTCCCAAGGGAATCTCACGAGATGAGATGCAAATACCGGGCCTAGAACATGTTCGAAGCGGTTTTTGACCCACCGACGGCAAGACTGACGATGGCGACGGGAGAGGACGACGGCAAGGTCAGTTTGCCAGTGAAGCACTATCTACCTTAGCCTACGGAACCGACCATGGTAACTACGCTAGGGGTTGAGAATAACAGAGCCCGAAATACTATCAGCTACCAAAGAGATCACCAAACAGGCACTGCGTCCGGAGTATGTACGGACTTGTACGGGGCCGGGGGCCGACTCAGTCGGAGTGCGACGCTGCAAGGCAGCAGTTCTTGCAGTTCTGTCCCCGCGTTTTGAGCAGAACGCGGAGCGGGAAGATTACTATTTCGGCCAATGTTCGTGAGACTATTCGGACGGGGTCTGTGCCGTCGTTTGTCGTTGCTTTTGCCGTTGTCGCTGCTGCCGTCGTTGCTGTAGTCCCGGCCGTCAGTGGCCCGTCTCAAACAACGCCTCTGCCGCTCCTGATATGGGGGAAGGGGTAATATCAGACCATTACCCACAGGATAAGGTATGTATGCCGCGTTCTCGCAATTGGTAAAGATAAAGGAAGTCAACCGTGAAGCTGCTGTCTGTCAGGTTGCTCTCTGTCAGGTTGCTAATCAACCAAAGAGAGAAGGGGACGTGTTGTAGGAGGTTAAGGTAGTTCCACAGCATGAGCGATCTTCAGGACTTGTAGATTGGAGGTCCTATAGGAGATAGTGCGTAACTGCAAGCGTTCAGCACGCAGTGTTACTTGACCATCGATAATCTTATGATGATGACGAGGTTGGACCCTTGCTACCTTTACCTGGGATTTGGAAGACCAAAATGGTGGTTAAGTTGGGGTTTCCGACACCCGAGTAGGAATGATATGGATGACACAAAAGTCAAGTAAAGAGCAGACAAAGAAGAAAGACGCGGGAGGTTACACCTTTCACGTGAAAGAGTGTTATACAACGGAAGGTAAACATTAACATCATCACGCATTAACATTGTCCTCTTTGTAAACAACAGCCACAAGTTTCAAGTTCGGGATCAAGATCACATTTGGACTGCTGTCTTGCAAAAGTCCAGAACATGAAAGGCAGGATCTAAGGATGGGATTTTCGAGCAAACCCGAATTCAAGGAACGCCGTGGTACAAGATCTAGTAGGCCAACATCATCGTGCATTCGTCACTCTATGCTGGGAAAAGCGGTAAAAGACACTGGGAAACCTTTGAATATGTAACTTTAAGCAAGCAGGATATGGACTGTAAATCCACGAACGATGTTAAATTTGAGAAGCCGTTGCACAAGATCTAGGTCAACATCATCGTGCTTCACATATGGCTGGCTACCTATGTTTCGGCGCCGGACAATGGGAGCAAAGAATCTTGATCATTCTGGATATACTCCCCGCTGTTTAGCGCCGGATCTTGCACGTCCAGGATTGAGCTGACATCAAAACCATCTGACCATCAGTGAGCTCCCGTCCACCACCATCACTGGTGATGATTTTCCTGGGGTAAATGATGATCACTGCAAAGCAATGCGGCTACCCGTTATCACCTCGCCATTTGGAAGCTTGTTGAAAAAGCAAGATGTTCCATTCAGATGTGACTTGCGCGAGATGTCTCGGATAGCGACAGTAGGGTTTGAAGGATTGCATTGCATCGCATTCTCGATCAATCATGAGAGGAGAGATGGAGGTGGGAGATGTTGGTGGGATGATCATCAACGTCAACGAACGATCATTGCAATCAACATGGAAAAGCATTCCGTAAAGGGAGTTTCGTAAAGCAAAACAGTCGTGTGAACTGAGACATATGCGAACTATGGGGTGATGTGGCTTGGTGTTTTTTTGCTTCTTGTAACGAAGGTGTGCAACAGTCATGGAGGAGGCTCGAACACCTGGCTCAAAACCGGGGGGGAAAGAACGATCTCGATACCTCCCACCCAGAAAGACATGGATAGGGGTTGAACAAATCTCCAACATAGCTTCGGAGTTACAGAAATGTCGTCGGACCTGGGGCATTTTACTACCAAACGTGGGGAAAAGCGAGGGCCTCTTCCGTCCCGAGACATATTAGCGAAGGTGCGGATCGAGATCGCGGATGGTTCAGCTGAGGTCGGGACGAGACGAGCGAGCCATGGACTGGACGACCGGTGAGATGGGGTCATGGGGAATCGGACTCCCTGGTCGTTATGGGCTTGATGCCGGGTTCCGGCGGGGTTTGCGGAAGGCTCTGCTTGCTATGGGTGTTTTGAGGCAGCTGAAGTTCTCGATCGTGATCAACAAGAGAATGAGGTTATTCAGAAGTTGACATAGGAAGGAAGAGCCGGTGCTGTGATGTTGTTGCGAGGAGAAAAGCTGCCCTGTGGTAATCAGACTGCGTTGTTACGATTTGATGATGCACTAACACTCCCGCAGCAGCTGCAAGGTGTTGAGCTGTTAGCTAGTCCCCTCCGCACTAACACTAACAGGCCCCATAACATGACATCGTAATGGCGGCAGGCGAGATCAGCGCGCGATTCGGCAGCAACGATAAGGACACCTTATCAAAGACGCGAGCTGGCGGCATTGGCGTTTGGGAGCGACCGACGATGCGACGGCGGCGGGAAGCTTCCATCTTGCAACGGCAACTGAACCAACCCAAACATTAAGGATTCGGACTTCCGAACTCCTGACCTCTTCTCTCAACTAATTGTACATGTGAGGGCACATTCATCACCAGCGGCATCATGCGCCGTCCAAGTCTAGCTCTCCTAGCTCTGAGCTCGCTGCCGTTTGGCAGTGCTCGACAGCCCACCAGCTTCAGCATCCACCAAGATCTGCTGGCACATCCCCAGGTGCGTCTTAGCTTTGCGTGTGAACCAGCCTCCTTTAAATAAATGATGCTGACGTCAATCCTCCATCTGCCCAGTTTGAAGTAATCTTTTCCGACAGCTATATCTCCGAGGCCGACGCCTTTGCCCTCCTCGAAGCAGCCAACAAGGCACCCAAACCGACTCCTGCGAGCGACGGCGCGAACGATGGCTCGACACAGACCGATCTGACCAGCGAGATCCGCGAGTCCGCGACCGCAAACGCCGACTCCGACAATGGCGACGACACCACAGATGGCACCTCGCAGCTTAGAGAGACATACGAGCTCATCGCCCACCCGCCCATGCGCTACCTCTGCTCGATCCCCATCATCGCCCCGCCGCCCGCTCTCAACAAGACCGCGACCGAGCTCGCCAAAGCCGAAGAAGCCCGCGAAGTAACGCGCGCCTACAACAAAGGATGGGAACTCATGCGCGGCCTGGAAAACGAATGCCTTCACTTCGTCAGCGGCTGGTGGAGCTACCAATACTGCTACGGCAAGTCGATCGTACAATACCACGCCGTTCCCAACCCGAAAGGCGGCCCTCCTCTACGCGACAAGAACAGTCAGGAGTACATTCTCGGAACATCCTTGTCGCCATCCTCCCAGTCCCAAAAGGGGAAGCAGATCGAAGTCCCCAATACCGAACAGAAACAGCTCTCCCCGCCCCCCAATACCGAGCTCCACGCCAAAGACAACCAGCGCTACCTCGTCCAGCGTCTAGACGGGGGCACCATTTGCGATCTCACGGGCCGTCCACGCACGATCGAAATTCAGTACCACTGCAACCCGGCCCTCTCTGGCGATAGAATCGGTTGGATCAAGGAAGTCACCACCTGCGCCTATCTAATGGTCATCCACACCCCGCGACTCTGCGCCGACGTTGCGTTCCTCCCGCCCAAGGAAACCAAGGCGCACCCGATCACTTGTCGGCAGGTTATCAGCTCCGACGAGGAAGCCTTGTCGTTCAACCAGCGAAGGAAGAACACTATCGACTCATCAGCAGCAGCAGCCGCCGCCGGCCCAGCCCAGGACCAAAAGCAAGGATCGAGCTCAACCGAAAAGCTATCATACCAAGGCCTAACAGTAGCCGGCATCCCCATCGGCGCGCGCCGCATCCTGCCCTCGACTCACGTCCTCCCCCTCCCGCGCCACCTTCAACAACAACGACAAGAAGAACAACAAGGAAACCTCCTCGAGGCACTAACCAAAGCGGCTTTCAAAGCGGACGTTTTCCATTATGCCGACAACAACCACGGAGGGGCTGGCAAGGGAGGAGGAGGAGCAGCGGGCAAGGGACATGGTGGCCGCCAGAAAGAAATGAAGAAAATGAGGATTTCCGAAAGGGATATCTATAAGCTGGAGTTGGATCAGCAGACTCTTGAGGCCATACGGGAGGAGATCAGAGCTGCGGGGTTGGATCCCGATAGGGACTTGGATAATGAGAGGGAGGGAGGGGGGGAGATGGTGTGGGAGTTTTATGCGGATGTTGATGGGGATGGGAAGGGTCAGAAGAGGAGAAAGGAGGAGGGACATGGGAAGGGAAGCGGAAGTGGGAATGAGGAGGGAAGTAAAGAGGAAGGGAGTAAAGAAGAGTATTATAGGGATGAACTCTGATTATATTGAAGAAGAGGAGGAGTGGTGTATATTATATGAGGAGGAATGAGTATGAAGGGGCAAAGTTTTACTTGGAAGGGAAGATTCGAAAAACGGCGTTTGTCATCATTATCCTGGAAGGACGACAGCCTCGTTATAGATTATAGTAATTCTGTTTTGGACAACATGGCCACCGTTGTATCCACCACTCGTTCTTTGGACTGAGTCTGTGTCGGTAGAGGTAATGCTGCCCGTTCTACAGTTTTCCCGAGACAGCCTCGACTATAGTCCATGATGGCTTAACGGTCCCCACGTTTATCTTGCCCTTCCCACTTCTGACATCCACAATTCTCGCTTCTCTTCGCGATAAAACTTCGCGAGATCTCAAAACGGCTCCGTTGCCTCAGCGGAGTCTCCCGCCCTACACTACACTCAGTCCACTCGCCGTTGCTCTTCCCTACGAGATACTACGATAATCCTTGTAGTGTAGGAGCTACTTTACATCTTTTCTTGAAAGTACTGTTGACTTTCCTTGCCCCTTGGCTTTTTGAGGCTACTTTTTCTTTGTCCCTTGTTCCTTGGAAAATGTCGATAAGCGAGGCTTACGGTCTTGCCTTCCAGCTTGGCCGTTGTCATCTCCATCTTCTGGAGATAGAGGCGGAGCCATCTTCGTTCTGGTGGAGAGAAGTCCCGAGACGGAGGGAAAGGGTAGATGCGCTAGATAGACGGCAAGAACGGCGTGGGGAGATAAAGCGGAGGGATGTGAAAGTGATCCTAACTCTATGGTTTTCTTTCGCTAGGACAACGTTTCTTCTTTTTTGTTTTTCTCAAGCGAGGCTTACGAGGCCCTCCCCGGCCCTGCGTTGACTAGAGATACCTTACCTTCTTGCCTATCCACTCTGACTTGCGAGTAGGTACTAGTAACGAAGGGAGCGCCGGTGGGTTGGAGATTCGCAAAGTTCGCAATCTCGCCAAGCTTTAAGTGCAAGCGAGCAAAGAGCGAGGGCAGGGCGAGCGAGAAAAGGATGAAGTGGACATGTATCGTAAGCAGATGAACTAGACTGGACTGAACAGCGAGATGGACAGATTGGAGTAGAGATGGAGAGATGGAGAGATGGTAAAATGGAAAATTGAAGCGATAGTGATGCTGCCCGTGGCAAGTGATGCCATAGAGAAACTGGTGATGTAACGACTTAGTCTTTGCCATCATGTGCATTGTGCTTTGAATCACGCCTTATGTTTTACTTTCACGTTTCTCTCGCTCGCTTCGCGTAGTTAGTTCCATGTTCCATCTCTTGTCTCTTTGCTTTTTTTCCTTGAGACGCGGGCGCCTGTCTCATCTCTCCCACCTCGCACCGATTGTGTCTCGGGGTAGAATCTGAATCCCCTTGGGAGTTGAGGCTTACTGGATTTGAATATCAGCTTGAAGTTGAACTTGACCAGTTTCAGATCGTATCTCATCATGCGCGTGTCATGATGCTTCCGATGTTTCAGTTTGAGGTCTGCTTCGAGGTCAAGTTTAGATTTGTCTGTTTCTCGGAGCTTTGATATTGATGTCTCACACGAAGGAAGGTATTTGAATAGCATGAGGTAGGCTTGGAATCCTCGGTGGTCTTCCTCCGTGGTGCTGTTGTCGGCACCAGTCAGTCACACTCGCCTACCAGATTGATGTTCATCAGGATGGCGGATCAATTCCGCGCAGTATCATGTTAACTCGATACCAGCGGGTCCAGTTCGCATACCATCAGCACCCCGAAATTTGGGAACCGCCCTCATGGTATCATGGTATCATTGCCTTATACCCACTCATGGGACCGGGGAAGCATTCCCGGAATTCCTAGCTTCGCGTGCTCACCTGGGATGAGCCACCTGTAAGAGGACCCATTCCCTTCCGGGCCGACGAGCAGCGAACACACCCTTCACCGGTCCCTTTGCCCTGTTGTGTGATACCGAGACCTTGGAACCGCGTGCTCGCGTTATCATGGAAGATGATTCCGAGACCCGCTAGAGCAGCAGAGCTAGACCTAGGTGAGAGTCTTCACCCCAGGTAGGAAGCAAAGCTAACCCACACTCTCCCGCCGTTTCGGTGCCCAAACCCCCCATTTGGGTAGGTTACGGGGGTCACTTTGGCGACTCTGGTCGTCATGTGGGATAGTGATACCGAGACATTGGGACGTGATATCAAGGAAGCAGGTTCCGGACCCGCTAGGCCTAGCTAGAAAACCTGAAGCTAGACCTAGCTGAAACATGGACACCGAAGAACTCGCGAGTAAGTAGCTAGCCTTGCTAACCAAGTTCACCCACATGCTTCCCGGTCCCCCGGATTATGCGCACCGTAGATCCCGAGATACAGGTGAGACAGCGAGAAGTAGGAAGGGTAGGGTGTGGGTGGGCTTGGGGAAGGCATGCCGTTTTCCCACTGTGGCGAGATACTTCTCGCGATTTCTCGCGCGAGACTTCCATGAAAGGTAAGGTGAGGTAAGGTGAAGTCAGGTGAGCCAAGAAAAAGGTGTAAGTGAAAGGTAAAGAGGTGTAAGTGAATCGGAGACACCTCCGGTCGTGATGCACAACATTATTGATGGACCGTTGGTGGCTTTCATAACGTTTAATAGCTTCAACGGCTCGACCAACATCCGGAAAATCGAACAACTGCAGCTTGGACAGTTTGTGCTGAACAGTGTGTACCTTGTGCAAGCAAAAAGGAAGAAGGAAAGAAAAAGTTGTGAAAAACTGGAAGACGAACCGGATTGGGGTGAAGTGCAGAAGTGATCGACGACACCACCCATCCATCTTGACATCCAAGAACCATGCTTACAACACATGTGTTTGACCTCTGGGCAGGGCTGCCTGCATGAGATGTTCACCTTGGCTACTCGGTTGTTCCTTGGTAGAATGTGCAATACAGGATATACGAAGGAGATCTTCTCTGGGATGAGAGATTGGGCCTGACCGTCTTTGCCTGAAACGCTTCTTGGTAGGAGGGATTGTCTGGCCGAGGGCATGTTTCCGGTAGGTAGCACTCGGAGCTTTTTGGTAGAAGGAGTGTAGTGTAGAAGGGGGGAAAATGAGATTGACGGTTCATGTCTCAAAGAGCAGGACCCTGGACAGATGATGAACAAGATGAACAAGAGATCTTGCATGAGTAGCGTGATTGTCGGTGCCGCGTCGGTGCCCTGTTGGTTGGTCGACCATGAGATGGAAGCGTGGTACGGATTTTCCGGTTCCTGTCCGTCAATCATCACCATGGTGGTACTGGTGGTAGCTGGTAGTACTCGATATGCCGGTATTGGGATCACTTGCCAGTGACAAGCAACTGGTAACGAGAGGGGTTATGTCATTGTCGTGTGGAAAGAGTGGCGCCGTGCCTCGGGAATACCGGTAATGCGACATTAACCCTCCCTCCTTCTCGAATTCTGAATCCCATCTCTTTTCTTATGAGTCTGGCAATGACGCATGTAGGGTTCAGTGAGGACAAGATCCAGGGGTCTCTCGCTGACGTATATCGAAGTCGAAAATCTTGGCAAACGTGGGATTCAAAGAGAGACAAGAGACAAAAGTGCGGTGGGAAAGGGAAGAAGTCGAGAGAGGCAGACTCTCGTTATAATGTCATGTTGCGTCATGGCAAAGGGGAAATGATGAAGAGCAGAAAGACGGTGTCCAGATTGACAGGAGGCACCATGACACGAGGCTGTAAGACGGGCGGCCAGCTTCCGATTGGCCGCGGATCGTTATGAAGGACCTGTTTGTCGGAAGCGATGATCAACAGGAGATGGGCGGTGGGTGTTGGTTGACTTCTTGGAGAAGATGGAATGAAGGAGATGGACATGTCCAATATCATGGCACTGACAGCTGTCGTCAGCGGCATTAGGCCTAGACAAACCCACAAAACCTTATTTTGACGACAAGGGTTAGGGGTCCGCCCTCCTCCACTAGAGTGCCATTTCAGTGGGCTCCTTACAGGGTAATTACAAGGTACTTACAGTGGTCCGCAGGGGCAATCTCGAATTTCCCTGGTTGATCGGCCAGGAACTTGCCTAAGTTGTCGCACCTCGCTCATGTCACTTTCCCCTGAAAATGTCTCCCGCTCTTTCCCGCTGCGCGTGCAGTCGTTTGCGAGGGTTTGTGGTCGTTTGCAAGTCTGGGCATCCGTCATATCGACTGACTCTGTGGTCTGATTGGTCAATTCAAGGTCGCGGAACATCTTGCACCTTCCTGTGACAGACTGCGACAGAATGCGACGACGGGACAATGTGGGAAGGGTCCATCTTCTGCTCTTTCTGTCACTTTGTCTCGGTTCGTATCTCGTTCCAGGGGCAGTCTTATGATGTTTCCTCTTCCTCTTTCTCTCTGACAACTGACAACTGAAATCTCCAGGAGTCGAGGCCGGACCTGGACCCCTCTCGAAATTCCTCCACTCTTCCACCAAACAGACCATGTCCAGACCATGACCATGACCGTGACCAGGTCATCACCTCCCCCTTGCTCTTTACATGATTTCATCATCAATCACTCTTTCCATCATCTTCCCTTTCCGAAATGAGTCCTAGAGTCCACACTGGACTTGAACACCGGCTGCCATACCCGGCCTGGGTCTCGATTGGTCCGCGCGTCTCTCTCGCTTTCTACCTAGTCTCTGCCAGTCCTCGGACTCTGCGCTGCGCCCGAAGAAGAATGACGGACATCGACGGTACCTACCCTTCTGACCCTCCACTCCCACTTCCGCTTACAAGCGATGATGAGCACCAATAGTAGGGCGAGGGATGGACATCAAAACCTCTGGCCAACGATGGATCTCTTGCGGCTCCCTCCTCAGCCCTGCAATTGTTTCTTTGCCATGCCCACCATGCCCACCATGCCCACCCCAGGCTGCATTGGTGGCTTCACTCTGCCCTGGGAGTGGGATCCCGCCCGTTCCGCTCTTCCGGGGTAAAAGAAAGGTGGACTGGGTGGAGAGCAAGCAGGGCATGTCACTGGCACCTCACTGGGTAGAGACAACAACATGATGTCCGTGTGGATGGGAGCACATGAAAGATGTCGAGGCAACCTGGCAATCCTGGGTTGCGTCAGTTGTCTTTTCGGCGCAGTTATCAATGCACGCCATCTCGCCGATGAACACCTGGGCTTTCAGTTGTCCAGAACATACCTATTCATCACATCGACATTCAGTGTCCATATAAACCACATACCACATCACCACACCACCATCACAGCTTATGGATCTGTCGCACCAAGAAGAACAAAGAGGAAGCTCCAGTCCCGAGGCACGAATAGTCCGCCTAAAGACTGAACCAGGCACAAGCACCAGACAGAGCCCTCGCCCTTCCTCCAGTTCCAATGCCACCACTGCTGGGTCTTCGAACAGACCCGTCCAGCCTCCCAAGGTTTGTGACAAGTGTCGACTAAGAAGTGAGTCTTGTCCACATTTCCAGATCCGATTCCACCTACCCTGAGCACATGGCGTGATGTTCGATGGCCCATTCTGTCGGTGTCGATGTGATGTGTCGATCCCTGTCAGCAATAGGACCCTGATTGTCAGATTCGGAGAATAAGCACAAAAGGCTAACCTTGCTTCGCTTGCTTACAGGAATCAGATGCGATTACCAGTCACCTTGTCAACCTTGCATAGACGCAAAACTCCAATGCACCAGAAACCATGTGCCGCGCAAGAGAGGGCCTAGACCTRGCCGTGGCCGTCTTATCAACAGACTGAGGGAACGCGAGGCCGGCAAGAAGGAAGAACAGCGGCCAAGCAGTTCTGGAGAGTGAGTGCCCCCTGTTTTCAGTGTCAAAACGCAGTGCTGACCAAACCCAGTCCGGAGGTAAGCGACGGAGCCCGGTCAAACAATACCGACATCTTCCCGCAAAACGCTTCCGTCTCTACAACCTGGGCCTCCGACGTGAGCATAGCCCCCGAAACTACCGGCCTCTTTGCCAACGAACACATCTTCCCTTCAAGAGGCGCATTTCTCTACCTTATTCCCAAATGTGTGGAACTCTTCTATCAACACCTGTATCCCGTCATGCCCGTCCTGTACATGCCGGAAATCCAACGAATGGACCCGCGAACCTGCGATCTCCCCGAAAAGAACCTCCTGTTTTCCCTTTCGGCTCTCACCTGTTTCCGCATGTCTGGCCACAGCCTCGGGGCTGAAGACAGTCCCGAATTCTGGGACCAGGCAGGCCGTTTCCTGCTCAACGACTGCTTAGATGTTAGGAAGCAATATGACTTATATGATAACATTTCGTTGAACACGGTCGTCTCGTCCATGTTTCTGGCTTCTTCCTTCTTCGAGACTAACCAGAGCACAAAGGCTTGGGTGTACCTGAGAGAGGCCCTGACCTTTGCGCAGGAGCTGGGCTTGGAGGATGAGTCGACTTATGCGGGTTTGAGTCCCGAGGAGGCTCTATGTCGGCAGAGGGTGTTTTGGTTGTTGTATGTTATGGAACGGTAAGCCTCCAATCTCCATTGTCTTCCTTTCAGCGAACCGCCTACTGACAGAACCAGGTCATTCGCAATCCTCCGTAATAAACCCCTCATGCTGCGCCGGACACCCAAGCTTCCCATGACCCTTCACGCTTACGAATCCCGAGGCATCCACACCGGCTTTCTGCAGCTCCTAGGAATCTACATCCCCCTTCGTGACTCCATCATCGAAGCGTGGACCTACGGTTCCCACCCCACCGTCGACGTCAATACCTACCTCGCTCTGCAGAACCAACTTGCTCGACCAGCTGGCAGTTCAGGCGGCTTGTCCATCCCACACCCACTTCTTCCTCCCTCTCCCACCGTCGCCGTATCCTCCGTACAGATTCCGGTCACCCAGGCTTGCGGCTTCTCCGACCTCTCGCTCTCATCCTCATCGATTTCGTCTTCGCCTACCGACCCTGTAGCTCCAGTGGCAGAACCAACACCATCTCAAACCGCCGAGCTGTTGGTCACCCAGCAGTGGCTCAGACTGATTATCTGGCTCTCCTCTTTGCGGCAGGGGTACCTGTCATGGGCTGCGGAGAATGAGAGTATGCATTTCGCATTTCCCCTGACGATTGCTAGGCAAACAGCTTTGGTCTTGCGGTCTCTCATACAAATCGGGGGCCTGGAGGCGAATGGTATGGCAGCGCTGGAGGTCAACGGGATAGGCATCTTTGAAAAGATCTTTGAGATTGGCGCTTGGTGTATGAACGTGCTGGATTCGTACGACAAAGCCTCTTTGGAGGGGCAATTTCTTTCCTTACCCAATTTCGGTCGAAAACACAGCGCATGCTCTGGAAAGGGCAAGCAGGCCGCCAGGTCAGCAACCAACTCCCCAGCCGAACAGACCATGGACTACGAGGAGGAAGATGACGTCGATTTGCTCGATGTCTTCATGAGGGCACTCAGTGCGACCCCGACGAGTAGGAAGCAATTCGCTGAGCCCCTTTACATGTGGGCGACGACGAGGCCGGGGGGCATGCGGATCGGGCCAAGCTCAGGGTTGCATCCAGACACTGGTGGCAGTGACGGTGCCTTTGGTATGGCACAAACGCAGCCAGGTCTGGCCGGGAAAATACCGGGACTGGGAATGGGACCGGGTCAAGGGCAAGGGCTAGGTCAAGCTTCTGGGATAGGCGCGGCGCAGGGACACAATACGAGTTCTATGATGCACCAGCAGCAACAAATGCAGCAGCAGCAGCCTGGAATATGGAGTGCTGCTTCCGCACATGCTCATGGTCAAGCGCCGCTTGCAGGGTCGGCTAGCAGTAGCGGAGCCGGACTCGCACGTCCCAGCGGACCCGGGCCCGGAGGCGGACAAGGACAGGGGTTGGAAGATGTCGTCATGGGAGATCAACCATCTCATCAAGGCCAAGGGTTCAACATTGATCCGAGGCTTGGTGCAGGTTCCAACGGGCCTGGAGGATTGCAACATGCGAGTTATGCCCGGCAACCCCTTCGTCCCAATGCACCACACCTGCCCAGTCCGCTTCCCGGTCAATTCGGCGGATCACCTACGTCCCTGTACAACGTCCCTGGTTGGAGTCCCATTGACCCTGGGGGTCTTACGAGAGCGAGGAGTCGCACGATGGGCATGGGGCAGCTGAAGGGGTTGATGGCTATGGTTCAAGGGGGGCCGGGCACACCGGGGTCTGCTGGGGTTAACACCACCCAAGCAGGAAGTTGACAATGATGGCGGTGGCAGTTGAAAAGGTGTTAGTTCTCATTTGCGTTGTTTCTTTGCGTTTTACGGAATATCTATGGCGTATCATGGGTGAATGGATACATTTTGGGAGACGAGAGGACATTTGCTTTATCACAGGTGGAAGGATCTTTGTAACAACACTCATTCGTTAGGTGCGCGACGACTGTTTTTTGTTTGTTTGAGAAAGGAACAAAAGAAGGAGTCGGGTGTATCATTGGCAAGAGAAGGACCGTGTACAAGGTGGTTGTAAGATTACGGTTGCAAAGACTGTACAGTAGGGGAGTGTACGATACGGAAGAGTGTACGATATGGTGGACGATACGGTATCTCCTAGAGTCTTGGTTGGGGATCGGATAGAGACGGGTCTCTGTTGCAGGTCTAGATTGGAAAACCTGGATAGAGCGGAGGAGAAACAACTTAAAAGGGGACGAGATCTGGCAGCACAAGTCAAAAGATCTGATAGAGGAGGATATCGGTTAGAGGAGGACATCAGAGATACACAACTTGTACCATACCTGTACCAATATGCAATTACTAGATTGTTTTTTCGCATCAAAACACCCCACGATTCAAATGCACTTGACCGTGAAAGACCCGTCGCTTCAACCAGAGATTAGGTAGTATCGGATGAATCTTGAGCCGGTAGGTACGGGGAAGGAACCATCGACAACTTGGGCGCACACCTGGAAAGGATCCACCCAGGGATGTGCGCTGGCTGGACATGCTGTGTAAGAACCGTTGGCGACCTTGAGAAGGTGCGCTGTGCGCATGGTAGGAGCGGCACGTGCACCCTCCAGGCTTTCCACCTCCATTTTCTTCTGGATTCGAGTGGGCTCCCCGTTCTCCGATCTCTCTAGGCTGCAAGCTTCGGGGTTTTCTACCAACTTAGTTGTGTCCGTCTTTTTCGCACAACAGTGTGCCCTTGATCTCGACCACGACCCATACCTATTCATCAACCTCTTGTGTACGTCCACGATTCTAGTCACATCCGTCAACTCACAAGTCCCTGATCTAACAGTTGTCCTCTGCTTTTTAGGCTCCGGAGTTGAGCGGCCGGCATTTTTTGCCGATGCTCGACGACATCGTCGGCACCGCCGCAATAACAATTGTCTTTACCATTACCAACTGAGTCAACCCATTCCTCTGGAATCACTCTATGTACCAAGGGGATGTAACAATTCCCTTCAATGGGACCACAGACCTGCACATCACTCCCAACGTCATGTCCACCAACTTGTTTGGAACCAGATTCTCCCTCGCACACCCGGCCATGACGGCCTACCGTGAAATGTTGGCGCGAGAGCCCATCCGGTTCGCCGAGGAAGTTTGCGATGACTATACTGTGGTTGTTCCGGTAAGTTTCATTCCAAAATGGTGGTTCTTGACAACCATGGACAACAACTGACATTGCCGTAGGGCTTTGGATGGTCCTCGACGTGTGCGGTCTTAGCGGGCCGAGATTACGACTTTTCCTCAGAACTCCCCACTGACGGCCCCGTGAACATGTTCTCGATTAATGTCACAGATGATCAATGCCCCCTCCGATTCTGTCACACACGGCCTGTTTGTCATCAACGTTACGGAGTCAACTGGCCCAGACGGGTTTGGCATCACTATCAGGACTATGCGCAAGTCTGAAGATGGGTGCAAGGGAGTTTACCTTGGCGAGCAATGCAGTCTATCTCCCGCAGCGGTGAAATACGAACTGCTGGGAATCAATGGGCTATTCAATCCGCATAGTTACGACGTACAAGGCGTTCACAGGCTGCACCGGCAAATTCCTCACTCACCAATGCTCGCTCGCCCCATCAGTTGTGTCATACAGATTGGATGTTCGGGGTAGCTCGACAAACTATGAAAGGGGCAAGACCCTAAATCTAGCGTATGTGGCCAAAGTTCTTGTCAATTCAGCCCGCGCATGAAGGGTTCGTGAAGAGAAAACAGGCTAACACGTTTCGCAGCGAGGACTTCCTGTTTCCCTTTGTTAACGGAGTCAGCATGATGCAACTCCCTTTGCGTCCAAACCAGCCTCTCCCCTCTTTTCAGTACGATGAGCGGCTGAAAATTTTCAGCAAAATAGGCGAAAGCCTATACAGCACCAGATTTAGCGCGGTTCACGGGCAGTTTGGGTGGTCTCTGGACGACGAAACTATGGACACCGGTTCCGTGTTTAGGAACTTCATTGCAGCTGGTTATGCGAAGAGACAGCCGAGCCTCGTGTCTGAAGTGCCGAGCCCACCGGGGCCTACTCTGCTGGTCCCCGATCCCTCCCGACATCAACAAGCCCTTACAACGTCTGCGGTTTGTAGCCACGGAAGCCGCCCTCACCATTATGCTCCATGCCGCTGTCCAAACCATAACGAACGATTTCTTTCCGGAGCCCATGCAAGATGGGTTTTAACTCCCCAATAGACGACATTCTCCATACCTACCACGAATTGGCCCTCAGGGTCTCGGTGCTTGCAGCCATTGACGGCAACACGACGCAAAGCGTCCTATACTTTGGAGAGAGAATCGAGCAACAATGGTTGGGGGAGAAAACTTGGTCTCGCGAAGTAACGGCCCGGGGCAACGCCCCTTCTTCTCTTACTATATTCCCGCATCACCGACCATCGAGGCCCCCATAACTTGACCTCGATGCGAAATACAACTCCAGTAACAAGATTGTGTCACTCGGCGACGACGAAAACGGCTCGGGGCAACGCCCCTTCTTCAGTTACCTCTATTCCAGCGTCACTGACCATCGAAGACCTCCACAAAATACTGTGGACGCGCCCTGTCATCTCTCCTACAACTCACCCATCCAAGACATCATCAACATATACGATGAACTTACTCTCCGCATATCCGTACTCGCCGCTATTGACCTCCCAGACAATAGCCCCGGCCACATCAAAACACAGGTGGTGGGGTTTACAGGCCAAAGAACGGTGGAATCTTGGGCGCACGTTCTCGATAACTCTTTAGAGCTTATCAATACCTTCATTCCTCGGCTAGCACCGCCGCCGCCGCCGCCGCCACGCCGGCCGCCACCAAGGGGCTGAAAAACTCGGACAAGATCGCCATAGCTTTTGAACTAGTGGCCGCCGTTGGGGTCGTTTGGATGGGTTGGCTGGATTGGGAAAACCACAAAAGGGAGAAAAAGAAGCTGAAATGGAAGGAGGACGACAGGGCTGAGTTGGCGAACCAAAAAAAGCCGCAGCAGCAGCAGCAGCAGGAGGAGCAGCAGCAGCAGCAGGCCTAGCCACGTTGGACCAGCTAGATCCATTGGATCAATGATTTCTCAGCACCCTGGCCAGATGGAACACAGATGCCTCTGCTGCCCAGCTAGATGGATTGAAACCATCCGAACATAATTTGGACAAAACAGCTTATCCCCTGGACTAATCAGGTAATCTATCAGTTTTACACCAAGTCATATAGAGTCGACATAACACTGCCGATGAGCGACAAATGCCGAGCGAACCCGTACCGAGGGCGTACCGGGAATTCTAGCCGATACACCCATTCAGTTCCCGGAGGAGATCAATAACAACTGCTCTATGGATACTCCCGTAAGTCACGATCCTGAACGGTGGTTCCTCATTGCAAATGGACAGCTGACGTTGCCTTCAGGGTGTTGGTAATTGTAGCCATCGACAGCAATACAACGCAAAGCCTCCTATACTTTGGGGAGAGAATCGAGCGCCATTGGTTGGGGACGGAGAAATGGTCTCACCTAGTTTTATTGGGGCCATAGTTACGAATGTCGTCCAGCTCCTCACCCTTTTTCTTACTTGGTGGGGCTGGTGGGTTCTTGATGAAGGGCACACCATGAGCCCGGTTGAAGTTGCGAGAGTTTTTGCGAAGGAGGTAACTCTGGGTTTGGTGGTACCAGAGGATCGGCGAGAGAGGAGAGTACCTCTAGAAGTTGAGAGTGGTATCGAGGCTGAGCATGAGAATGAGGATGTTTAGAGAGTGTTATGGTATTGGGGTATATACCTGATTATGTTGATCGTGTACTAAGTCATGTATATAGTTTTATCCACCCCCGACCGTCACTGTGCTTTGTCTTAATGCGTTGGGGCTGGTGGGTGCTTGATAAGGAGGTTACGATGAGCCCCCTTGAGATTGCGAAGACTTTTGGGAGGGAGGTGGAGCAGGGTTTAGTCCTACAGGAGCGTCAGGAGAGTGTGGAAGCTGAGAGTGGCGTGGGAGCTGAGAATGAGAATGTTTAGAGTGTTATTGGGTGGGGGTATTATGGTATATAGTCTTTACACGTCGAGCAGATTTTGCGGTGGGATGATTTCTTACCTATTAATTGACTTGGTTTCCTCCTATATCACATGCTGAAGTTTCATGTCGGCCGGTCCCTTCCCAAGGCCCTAGTTCCTAAGACTTTTACGGTAGTTTTGTCCCGAGATTAATGTCCTACATCAGCAAAGTCAACCCTCTTTCTTTCAGTTTGTTGAACCAATAGCTCCATAGGTCTCGTCGTCGCTCTCCTTGTTATTGCTAGTTTGATTCCGCTAGCGGCGCTTTTTGTTTCCGTCGTACGAAAAGTTTCATGCGGTTGTACTTGTGAATAGCTTCATGTATCATCCATCGGGGTTGGTGGTTGATGGAAAGGGATTATTCGATATGCCCACTTGAACTAGCCAATACCTTTGCCCATCGCCTCTAAAGCCTCTCGGCTTACAGAGTGTTTCGCACGTCTTCTCTACATCTAAGCATCCCTTACTGTGTCTTTGACAATTACCGATCGAAAGACCTTCGCCATTATTCGTTTGACAAACGCTCGAGGATAACTTGGCGAATAGTCGTAAGAACAAACCGAACACCTCACAGTTAATACATTACACCTTGGTTATACTCTTGTACGCATCCATAGGTCTTTCCTATACCATTTGACAAAAAGTCAAGACATTGCGTGGATTGTTGACTCCCTGATAGACTCCAGCTGACGCACTTCCAAATTAATACGATGCATATCACAACTTTATGATGGCCTTTCCAAACCGAAGTGAGGGGTATTGGACTGTCCATGTTTGGTTTATTCTCACGACCACTCGCTTGGATACTCTCGAGATCCCATTCCAGCACCAGCACTCTTTCCCTGATAACTTGTATACCAACTCCCCCGCAAACGCGGATCACAAGCGCGCCGACCCTACCTATCCATTAAATCCACTCCCTCCTCATATTAGTTTGACTGTCTCCAACCTGGAAGGGCAAGGCTGTCCAAGTCCACTCAGTCCCGGTACTTGTGCCCTCTTGTTTTTTGCCGAGCAACTCGACGGACCTCACCGACACAGCAGGGCAGTTTCTCCAGTAACTCGGCATAGTCACGGCATCACGGCTTCCAAGATGCTGCCCATGGCCGCCCCTGCGTTCTTGGGAGAAGCAGTGGAGATCTGGATGGGATCTTCCGGCCCTTTGAGGCGGATTCTGACACCGTGTTGTTGTTCGAACTGTTAGGATATGCAGCTCCGTCCTTCCTTCCATGAAATACTTCTTAATACCTTGCGCTTTCGATGCTATTGGATCTTGATGATCTGTACCGTGTTGGACCAAAAGCCGGTAAGCAGATGTAGGTAATATATGCGGGCAGTGATGCAGACAAATGCGCATCGGACATGTAAGCCCACACTTCGGGCTGCTTATTTCGGGCCTTCGATGTCCGCACCTAAGGTACATTGCATCCAGTCGGTCCAGTCGGGCTCAAGTCCGGGCCTTGGAAAATATTCCGCCCCTCTGCCTCTATGTACCTCTTTTCCCTGTCGCTGCCAATGTCTCCCTTCCACCCATCATCCATTCCATCGTTCCCCTTGACCACCATAAAAACCCATTCCCAAACCATCCCATCCCGTCTCAACTTAATCCATCCCATCTCAACCCAACATATGCCATCTCAACTCAACCTATCCCATCCCATCCCATCTCAAACCCTCTACCTTTTTCTACCTCTTATCCTCCCACCTCAGAGACTCAGAGACTCTCCAGTCCTTCAACCAACCAACCAAACCAGCAACATGAAGTTCCCACTTCTCTCCCCCCTCGCCCTGCTCGCCCTCAGCACCAACCCCAGCCTCGTTGCCGCCGCCGCCCTGCCCGTGGCCCAGACAGTCGCGGGCACGCTGATACTTTTGGTACGTCTTTTCTATTTCTGCGTCTGTTGATTTCGTCGTTCTCGCTCATAGAATGTAACACTAACGAGATCCATTGTGACTGAACAGATGTGGTCTTCCCGGCATCCGAGAAGTTTTGCGAGCAGTTTGAGAAAGGCTAGACGAGGCCTCTTGTGTGGTGCTACAGTTCTCATCTGTTTGTCATGACGCATGTCAACACCTGTCAGATCCTTGGGATTCCATCTTGTCTTGGGTCTTCCATCTTATGTGTCACATGTGCATTGCAGACCCATTCAATGAACCTCTTCCCTTCCATCCTATGCGGCTTCGCTTCCCCTTTCTTCCTCATCCTTCGGGTCTTATATTACCTCCGTCTGAACGTTTTGGAGCGTCAACCAATGTTTCTACATGCGTGGTACTGCGGAGATTCACCACATGAACATATGGGCAATTGCAAGGTATGAAGTAACATGGAAACAGGGGTCGAGTTGTAAGAGAAAACGGAACGTAACGATGGTTGAATTCGTCGGCCACAACTCGTCAGACACAATGGCCGACATGTGTGGCTAAAACTATATACATGACTACACGATCAACATGATACCTCATGATCAACGCACTAGCTCTCCTTCCTGGATCTCCTCTGTGTGCCCGGCCTCGTCAAAACCGATGGTGGTTGCCGCCGCCATGAAGCCGTACTTCATCTCCACTTCCTCATCCATCTGGCGGAAATGACGCTCTAGCTGGCCGGCAGTGGCATTGGTATTGGCCCTAGCGAGGGCGCTGGAGAAGCCCTGCGCCAGAATATCTGGCTGCTCCGCCGTAGTTGGGCCTGGTGCCCGTGGGATGATCGCATTCGCGAGCTCCAAAGGGCTCATCGAGACCGGGCGCCCCAGCCCCCACCACCCCCAACAAGGCACGACAACATCAACCTGGCCAATGAGGCCCACCACCGCCGCAACAACAAGAAGGGGAATTTTTCTGAGGTTCCAAACAACTGTTCTTGAGCCTGTGGTTTCAACACACTGCGTTTTTGTGTAGCTCCCACAGTCTTCTGGAAGGTCGGCGGCTGACAGAATTGATACACGCAGTGCCAACTCGTGATACATGTTCAGTACGTCGTCTATCGGTGAGGTGTAGGATAGGGAGTAGGGCGGCATTGGAGTGAACTACAGGATTCCCCGATATTCCGTAATACGGGAATATAAGTACGAGAAAAAGGGGTAATACCCTAAGTTATCTTCGTTATCGCTAAGCAGCTACGTCTTACTATTGGGGGAGTAGGTCGCGCCGTAGTAGGTATTAAATATAGTTTGGCCAATATTATTGAAATATACGAACCGATTATTGTAAACATATAACCCCCACATGAGGCCTGGGAGCTCGAAGAGGTAGGGCGGGTATGGTTCGCTAGGTAATGTGTCAGCCCATTTGTCTATTTTCATCCCACTTGTCTGTTTTCATCCCACCAGAGAGAGATCAGATTGACTTACACAAATTCGATCTTGTTCTTCGGTTCGAACTTTGTGAGTCGACCGCGTACCTTGAGTTCGTACTTCACCGTTGCGGGGGAGAGTGTGTATTTCTCGCCAAGGTAAACTCCCTTGCACCCATCTTCAGACTTGCGCACAGTCCTAATGGTTAGGCCAAAACCGTCTGGGCCACTTGATTCCGTAATATCTATCGCAAACAGGCCGTGTGTGACAGAATCGGAGGGGGCATTGAGGATGGGATCCTCAAAGTCATATGAGCCGGCAAGGAAGGACGAACACAACGTCTTCCATCCGAACCCCTGAAAAATGGTTAGTCATCCGATTCTCATCAAGTTCAGGCTGAAGGTGGTGTTGCTGGTTGAAGGTGGTGGGATGAAAGGTAGAAGTGAGAGGTGCAGGTACTTACAAGAGCATTCAAGATGCATTCCTTGCAGACATCTTTGCTGAACGCGATGGGTTGGTTTGCCTGCAAGCCGCGGAACGCGTTGAGAGCAGTGTGGGCCATGGATGAGGGGGAAAACCCGTAATGGGTGACGTTGGATGTCATCTGCACAGTAGTAATCCCAGAAGTAGGGATTGAGGCCGTTTCCGTGGAGTAAGCGCTGTGAATGAGTGGCGTGCGAGCAAACATCGTAGCTGTGACCAAGAGACAGACTAGAACATGAACGTGTTAGTAACGCACCAAACCGGAGTTGAGGGATGGAAGGAGACGGAGCGGATGGAAGGAGAACGGATGGAAGAAGCGATGAACAAGCAATGGTGAAGAAGAAGTGATGGAAGTGATGGAAGTGATGGAAGAAGAACGGATATAAGTTGACTCACCTAAGCTCATACGAACCGTTCTGCCATGACAGAGAGCCATCACGGCCGTGAAGAGACCCAACCGATCCCTAACCGGGTACCCAAAGTCTGTAGAAGTAATGTGGTTAGTCGATATCAAGTTGTACGTTCTGCAACCCCTGACAATGATTGGGTTTCTAAAGACATACACTTGTTCCAGGATTCAAGCTCCTGGACACTGTTCATTATCGCCGAGTCGTAGCCCGACGCCCAGTTCGCCGTGAAGGCGGCAAACAACAAGACAAAGTAAAGAAAACGAAGTTTCGCCTTCTGGTACCACTTCTTCGTATTTTGTTTGGCGAGGAGGGGGAGGGGATAGTCCTACTCGTTAAGGTCCTTGAGTCCGGTTATTGTGACTGTCGGTTGGGCGCCGACTATATTAATGGAGCTCGCCTAGTGATGGTGGAAATCGCTAAGTCTCATTCCTCTCATAGCTTAGAGCCAAAAGTAACGACTCCTACGTCGTAGAAAGCGACGCCTATTATCGCGTTTCCGACGTTTTGCAGCCGAGCCGACGATGTTGTTGAGCGTCGGTAGGAATGCTGGGCGCTCATCGAGCGGCCTTATGTGGTCCCAGAGGACCGCGAATTGCTCAACGCCGTAGCCTAGAAAGTAGAGGACAATTGTTAGATCAGGGACTTGTGAGTTGATGTGACTAGGATCGTGGGCGTACATAAGACGTTGATGAGTATGGGCAGAACGACCCAAAGAGGCATTCGCTTCCAGAAGCCGGTGTGCCACTGGGAGTCACTGGAGTCCATCTTCGTCGTCGGGCGGGATAGAAGGTCGCAGTCGAGATCAAAGGTCGAAGTCGATATCAAAGGGCAAACTGGTGTGCGGAAAAGACGGACACAAACAAGGTGGTAGAAAAATCCGAACTGAAGCTTGCAGCTAAAGATCGCAGAACACGAAGGGTACTGGAATCAAGAAGAAAATAGAAGTCGACAGCGGGTCTTATGTCCAAGACAGATCCCTGGGTGGATCCTTTCTAGATGTGCGCCCTAAGTTGCCGTTCAGACGAAATTTCGATGGTTCCTTCCCCGTACCGACTCAAGATTCATATACGGACGGCAACAACGAATTTTCCTCCCCGTCAATCAGGCCACCGGCTCCGAGTTTCCTGCAGTTTCTTTACTCCTCGAAATTTTCTGTCCAATTCCGCTGAAGGCATTTCTGCTTCTTCGGCCGCGCGAGATCTCTCGATTAACTACAGAGCAAGTATAAACCTCTAGCTCACCTTCCCGAATTATGCGCTAGGCAGGAAACTTGGAGAGAAGCCGAGGCCGCCAATCTGAAGAGGAGTAACGATTTTCCTCCTGAGTCCCTTACTCAACGCAACCCTCGGGGCTGACAGGAGTCAAGGACTTGTAGCTCCGGAGGCGAACTTCGTCGGGTCAATCTTCGCTTGGTAGCAAAAGAGGAAATTGCGAACTAGCTAAAGGCATGGAAGCGGATTCAGAGTATGAGGTGTGAGGCAGTAGGCAGCAGGCAAGTTATCTCGGAAACTCAGACCTCTTTACTAGTCTAGGAGGTAGGAGGCAGGGAGTATACACGGGCATGGAGATTGGGGCGGCGTCGCCTATGCCAGGACTCATATGCCTGCCTGGTTGAAGTCACGGCAGCGGGAAAGAGACGAAGAAGTAGATAGCAGGATGTAGGGAGGCTGTGAGAATCGAGATCGGGGCGTCGCTCGTGCCACGTTTCTGATATGCTTGCCTGACTAGATCGAGAAGCCTTTCTAGGGCAGGCCGGGAGGTCAACCTGGGATACCGGTGTGTGCTTGTCTTTCGAGTGATGATGATAAGAGTGAGTGGAAACCGAACATGGACACCTACAGTCGGATACCGTGACAGGAAGTGGCTTCCACTTGACGGGATCCGCCAAATGGCCCCAACAAACTGGCGATATGCCTTGCGATTAACTCAAACACACAAGCAAGACTGCACAGAGCGTATTGTTTTCAAAGCAAGGCACCATGATCCAAAGGAAAGGCCTTTTGCAACAAAATGAATGTGTAATGTACGATACTCGAAGAGCGTTCAATGTTGTCCCACGCACTGGGCGATGTGTCAGGCCGGGTGCAATAATACCATCTCTTGCCTCTTGCCTCTGATAGGTTTGCTCAGGGACTTCTTGCTTGCAGGACGGTACCTGTGGTCTACAACTAGTACAATGGAAGGAACCGACAAGGTAGCGGGCAGGCAGGAGGGCGGCGGGGGGAAGCGGGGGGAAGCGCGAGCGGGAGCGGCCGGGGTGTTGAAGACCGCGACCTCGAGTTCCGAGTGAGGGCGTTTCTACTCTATGGTTGATCGATACTTCTCAATCAAGTGCAATTTGATTGTGCAATTGCGTGCGCTGATGGTGTCCCGGTTTGGAGTCGTGTCTCATCATGTCCGGGAAGGTCCAATGCTCGTGTTGCTGAGGTCCGATGACGGGCCAGGCGATTTGCGCTCCGAGAACCGGGCCTGGTTCATCCGATATCTGAGGGAGCCATGAATGGGACAGATTGCCGAGGTTAGATGATGAGAGTTGCAAGATTGTTTGTGGAAGATGTGAATCAAAATTGTTAGGGCATACCTTGGTCATTGATGCACGATTGCATGAGTGGCCATCGTCCTCTCCACCACCGGCCCTCCGGCCCGGATTTCAATGCCTCCGCGGGTGCACAAAGATCATCGCTCGGACTTCTTCCTTCAAGCACCTTAACTTATCTCTCAACTCAATTATCTTCTTTACGATATCTGCTCAGCAAGATCTCTGACAACGTTTATTTCCACGCTCTCGATAACAAGCACAAAAACTTGCATTTCTGGTGTCTCGATTGACAAGGTCAGTATTCGACAGGTCGACACAAGTCAAAAAGACCATCATCAATATCGTCACGCAGCCGTTCAACCAGGTCAACACCCGAAGACCAACATTCAGCAGCTCCGATCAGGTCCGCCGCCAACAGACCAGCAAGTCTTGCCTTCCCTTTGCTTCCTTTTTCCTTCCAACTTCAACCACCAAACTCACCACTCAGTCTTTCACATTATCTCTGATCATTTCCAAAGTTGCTACCATCAAGTTTCTTTTCACTGTCGCTGCCCTTGCCGGCCTCGTTACTGCCCAAGACTTGTCCAAGTACAACCTCTCCTACTGTACCGAGGGTTACTTGCCTCATACTGCGAGGATACTCACCGGAGTCGAGGATAACGACGAGTCGCGAAAGTATGCCTACTGCGTTTACACTGATCACGGAGCAAACCTGTTCGACTACGGATGCTTGTGTAAGGGGGGCGACGGCGAGGGGTCGGCGATTATAGACATGGCGATTTTAGCCGGCCATATTTGGATTCAATGTGGATGGGATTATACTTTCAGTACGTCCTTCGTGTCTTGGTATCTTCGTGTCTTCGTATCTTCGTATTTTGCAAGATACTCTGCGCAAAACAGTCGAACCAAACCATAATTTGGTAAACTAACGAAACTCATTCGGCCTCAACAGATGTGGTTATCCACGAGACCAAAAAGTTCTGCCGCACGGTGTTGAATGAAACCTAGGATAGGCTCTCTGCCATGCCTCCTCGGCCCTTCATCTCGCTACAAGATCTACCCGGCGAAAGGGTGCAAGCCAAATGACGGATAAAGACGGGGGACGGAGGGAAACACCAAGCAGGTTGAAAGTGAGAATGGAAGCGGTCCCATCATTTCGATGTGCTGCCGCTATCATCTCCTCATGCTTTTGTCCCGGTTTGTTGGGAAAGCATGTACAATAAGACTTGACGATTGCAAGCACTCTGGGTCGGCATCGATTCAGGTGGGAGGACGAGAGGAAATCCAGGTTTGGTTGACATCGATGTTACCAATCAAATTCGAGGCTACCCCAACGTGTTTGACTGAAGAGACCATATGCCTCGTGAGTGCGATGTGGATAGCCCAGTTATCTTCCCGTAGTACCCTCAAAACTCTCACCTCCAGGTTGAAGTGGGTTGCTATGCCATGGGTTGTTGAAGTTTATTTGCACTCCCACTTCTGACCTAAGCTTCTGGCCGCCACTTACACTGGAGCGAGCCGATCTCGAGAACTCCTCGAGCGTATTGCTCGTGGTACCCCTCTTACGTTCTTTGAAGATCAATTTGCCGAAAGCGATCCGTCCGCATGCGCATTCTGTTGGGAGAAGACCGCAAGCTATTACCCACGCGGACCATCGTAGAAGATGGACTGTCGGAATCGCATACCTGTTGCTAATCTGGATTAGGCCCTTTTCAACTTCAAAATGCCTTATCAGACTTGCGATAGGCTTGATGATCAAGCGAAAACACATGAGCAAAGTCGGACCAAGAGCATTAACTTCACACGAAGGCATGTTCAAACGACAGAATGGGTAACCGATAATAACAGAATGTCTAATCTGTTACTTGCAGTAGGCCGCGATCAAATCCAGGACAAGCAACTCCCGCATTCCCTTCTTCATCCACGCAACGGTTGTCACAGCACGTAGAATTATGGCACGAGGCACCAAGAGGTTTGTGACGAAATAAGTAAGTTGAGATGAAAGAAGAAGCTAAAATCTAGACTTGGGATGGAAGCCCCGGTTCTTATATGCGATGACATGGAGACAACGGATGAAAAGACCAGAGTATGCATGTGATCCGGCAGGTGCTCCATTACAACGGTAACATTTGACTCCCTTTAATCGGAGTTTTCTCGAGCGCGACGCTTGAACACCATGTCAGCAGTTGCTTTTTGTCAGAAACTGGAGACATGTCAAGACTTACTGCGGCCAAGTAAACGTTGATGATTTCAACGTCGATGTCCGACCTGAACTTTGCGCAAATACCCCCAACCACCCCGAAGAAAACGAAAACCCAAAACATAATTCCCCCCGCCACCGGGAACATCTCGGGGGGTGCCCAAAGAGCGAGGGCAAGGAAGATCGCGAAGCCTAAAGCCAGGGTAACACCAGTTATTAGAACAGATAACCACTAAAGAGAAACTTTGGGTAGGTTTGATTCGATTCGACCGAGTTGTAGATGACATACAGAGAAAGGCCGCGCTCAACGCCCAGTTGCACGGGACGAGCCACCACTCTTTTGCACGGGTCCGGTCATCCAGCCAAGCCCTTTCCGCGGGAGTCATATCCAAAGCTTGGAACAAGGGTTCGTAGATTGGTTCCATTGTGGGCGAGCGGGCGACAACGACGAGATGCGATGGAAGAGGGTTTGGATGAAAGGCTGAGAGTTTGGATGGAAGGTTGAGAGTTTGGAGGAAACGTTGAGAGTTTGGATGGAAGGTTGAAAAGTAATCGAGGAAGATTTGCCGGCTGATTTTTGGACGACAGAAGATATCCACGGAGTAAGGAAGCCAGAGCACGAAGCTTATGTGGTACTTTCCTTGCCAAGTGTGCGTCTGGTTGCTTACTGTCTTCGATGAGACGGTTGCGATTGTTCTTTCCGTTTCGACGACTACATCAAATACATCACAAATTGCGTGTAATCGATTACACATCTGCTGGAGTCGTTATTTACCGATTCAATCCGTTCAGCAACGCTTTCATTTGAACTCCATCGCTTTTGTTCGAGATTAATTTAAGAAGGAATACAAAACACGAGAAAGGTGAAGCCTGACTTGATGATGATCACTTGTTGATTGATTGTTGTTGAAAAGAGACTAATGTAGCTATGGCGGACTCTCCCGAGTCCGCCCCAAATACATGGGTTACCCATCATGTCCAATGGACCTGCATTTGCCTGGTTCATGGCAGGCGTGGCTTGGTCCCGTCAATCCATCCGGTCCGGTCTAACTCGCGGAGCCGAGTCCGGCTACCCAAGTCAGTGCATGTCGGACTCTGACAATTAATGACTTGCCTAAAGCTTTCCCCAATTGTCTTCGGTTGACCGTCAAGCCCACCGCGGGTTTGTTGGGGACATTTTCAACCCGAGCAAGGGCACTGATCTGGATCAAGTGGTTTCAGTTGTCTGTCAACACAGTAGGTATGTTCGGTTATTATTACGACCAGTCGGTCGCATCTCTAAAACGCAGAGAAAAGAGCAACCGCAATGAACGTGCCTCTCCGCCAATGGAGCTTGACTTGCTCTATGGTTATGGAAAGATGGAGTTAGATAGAGGTAGAGAGAGGGATGAACCGTGGGTACCAATAGCTGGGAGAGGTTCTCCTGTTCGTGGCGATGGAATGGCGGAAGAGTTGGATGGGGGAAAAGGAAGAAAACAAAATTTACGTGTTTCTCGTCATGTCGGTATGCAGGATTGCATGACCTTCCTGCTCTCCTCCACCGGCCCTGTAGCCCGGAGAATGCCAGTCGAATCTCCGAATATGCATGCAAGCTACCTACGCAATGCCCGGGTGCAAAAAGGATTACAACACATTTTCCTGGTCTTTTAATGACTCCGCCGGTGCATACGTGCAGAAAGTGTGAGAAATAAATTCAACAGACTTCTGTAGCCCTTTGAGGTCTAAGCATTGCATTTTATTTTTCACACAGCCTTATATTCCATCTCCCGGACTTCTTCCATCAACCACCGTCATTTCCATTAATCCCCAACTCAATATTTTTCTTCGCGATATCCGCTCAGAAGGAACCCTGACAAACTCCATTTCCACTGCGCTCTCTCAATAAAAAAGTACAAGTTCTCCCACTCCTAGTGTCTCGACCAACAAGGACAACACCCGAAGGCCCATATTCACGTGGTTCCGATCAAGTCCGCCGTCAATTTATTAAACGTCCGATCCCAAGTCTCATCACACCTAGCTGCAGAGACATCTAGTATGTATCCTTTTCTTTCCATCGGTTATCCGATTCCAAGCCTTGCCATCGCGACTAACGCATCAATTCAGAATAGAAGATCGATGTTATCGCGACCGAATCACAATCGAGACCAACACCAGGCATCCAGACCAAAGCCTCCAAACAACTGAGCCCTAAAGAAAAGACGCTTCAAGTTCGAGATCAAACACCAGAATAATGGACTACACAATCCACAAGCTTGACGACGCTCGTCGCCAGCCACCTATCGGAGAGCACACCAACGCCATCACACCAACAACAAAAAACCACAAGAACATCCCCACTCCCACCCCCCGTCCCCGCCCCAACTACACCTACAAAATCCACTACCACGCCTCCTGCTCCAAAACCGGCGCCTGGTACCACATCGTCCGCACCGGCTGCCCCAGCTACCTCCTCGCCTTTGCAAAATCCAAGACCGAAGTCCAAAACTTCCACGCGAGTTGGTACGAGCACTGGTGGGAAGTATGCCTTGAGAGGGCCGAGTGTGGCGAGTTCAAGCGGCGGTCAAGGCGGTGGTGGGCGCGGAACGCAACGAAACACAAATCTGCAGACCGCAACCCAGAAGGAGGAGGGCTGGATTGGAGGGAGTGGGAGAGGATTTGTATGGGGAAGCACGGCGGGATGGGACTGGAGTGGTTGAGGGAGGAGGCGAGGAGGAAGAAGTATTGGGAGAAGGGGGTGGGGGAGAGTTGGGGGTTTTGGGATGTGGATAGGTTTAGGAGGGAGGATGATCAGAGGATGCCGATGGGGAGGAGGGTGTGGAGGGTTAGGAGGGTGGGTGCGAATTCGAGGGTGAGGGTGGTGAGGATAGTGAAAAAATGGGGGAGATGAGTGCTGGGGTTTGAACAGGGACCGGCACTCATCGAGGCAACCAAAATGGTTTGAGAACGATTCAGTTGAAAATTGGACGTTGAATTTCTGAAGTGTTCGCTACAAGTATTGCATTGTGCAAATGTCTTCTGCCTCGTTGACGCCCTGTTGACCATGAGGTGGAAGGCATGGTCGAGGCATACAAGCCGAGGGCGGGAGTGTGAGAACCTTGATGGCCACTTCCCTATCGATAAGGCCCGATAAGATAAGCGTGCCTGACGTCAACAGCATCAGTGCTCCCAGTCGGGCAACCAGCCGAGCAACTATACTACAAAATTGATGAGTACCTCAACGGAGTTGAATTTACGTGTTGCGTTCTAAGTAGATGAAGTGCTGTAATATCAGTTTCTTCCTCAAAATGAACGTCATCGTCGTCCTGATACCCTGCGCATTCATGTCTCCCGCCCGTCCTCCCGGTATGCCCCGGCCAGCTTTAATCAGTCCTTCTGCTTCCGTCTTTGTCCTTGGGTATTTCTGTAGTATACGGCCTCGGAACTGTTATTCAATTCGCCGTTCCATCCTTCGAAGTCCATCGCATCCATTCGTCCCTTATCACACATCCATCTGTTCCCCACCTTCACAATTCGTAGTTCGCTCTCCAACAAAGCCATGACGGTCATTGCCGCCACGCGGCTGACTTGCGGCTCCCTAGCCATCCTTTCAACCACATAGACCATTGGAACTAGCTCTCCCGGTGGAAGTGACCGGAGATGTTCCCGCATCTTGTACACTCTCTCCTCGAGGGCGGCCTCAGCCTTCTCTTCGGCTTCTTTCATTTTTCGCAGGTTTTTTTCCATCTTCTGCTTGCAGTCCTTGCAAAAAGATGTAAAGTCGTAGTCCACTATGCCCTTTCGATCCCGACCCGGTACTGGATAGGCATACACGTCTACCGTGGGGTTGACCTTGCACATCTCGCAAATGGGCTTTCTTGCTGCTTCCATGCTTTTATTGCAATCGTATGGGCGGCCCCAGCCGGACTTCGCACGACCTATTCCGCTGGTGTGAAAAGGCCTGGCGAAGATACTGTGACTGTATGGAACCATGGGAGTCTGGGATCCGTCTTGCTGGTCTCTATTGGCAAAGGTTATCGATGATTTTCCCTTGCTTTGCAAAAGAAGACCGCTTCGTGCAATGGCTGTGAAGCTCCTTCCGAGGCCTGTTCTGAGCGGTTGAGCCGTCGGAATGCCGAAAGAAGCCGCTCGGAGGAAGAGCGCTGATGTCAACATCTTGATGTGCTCTCCGGGTACGTTGAGGAGGGCGGCTGGCTGGAAAGGGCGGGGCGGAAAGCTCGAGATCAGGATTCTACTCGTGGTTGATGCTTTCGCCACAGTCAGCTTGAGGAATAGTCAAAGATGAGGACGCCTCACCATACAGCAGGAGCGGCAATAGGCTGAAGTGCCTCGTTGTACGAGATGAGAAAGGGGCCAAGCGTGTACTTAGTAAATTGAAGGACGGCGGGCAAAATTCGAATTGTGTTGCAAATCGGTACCAGCAGGACCCAAATAATGGGTCAGTGGAAGGCAGATGAGGCCAGCGCGAGGTAGTTCTCTGGCGCAGATGGCGCAGAGGATCGTGGTGAGCGGAAGAGAGAAAAGAGGGCTTTGCTTTCTCGAGGACGCTGGAGCGGCCGGTTTGTACCTCGCTCGTCACCGATCAAGTGAAGGGAAGTTGACGGAGGTGGAAAGGCGATGACAGAAAAAGGGCTGTGGTTTTGTCGTTGTTGTTGTTGTTGTTGTTGTTGTTATTTTTAACGTCTACTTCCGCCTCCCGTAGGGCATGAGACGTGCCACAGCGGTGAATCTAGTGTACAAAGATAAGAGCAGTGCCCTGACCCGCCCTGTGGCGCTCAGTGTCCCTATTCCATCCACTAAACCAGTAATCCGAGGGCAAACCGAGGCCTATAGCCAGTGTGTCTCCCGTGCTGCCCATAGCGTAAACGCGGCCCAGCACCTCCATCAACCGCCCAGTGGACGAGCCAGCGATGTGGCGAAATCTGTAAAGACAAATGAAAGACAAAAGAAAAGGGGAAACCAAAAACACTCTACTCCTCACCGCTCCCTCCCTCGCTGTCGTCCCTCGCGGCTTCCTCCCGCCGTCTAACCCGATGGACCAGCCTGTCCAAATCCACCGTAACCCTCTCGATCTCGTGGTTTTGGCCAACTTCTATCCCTTCGTCCCGTAGGAACCCGGTAAAGTCGTCAGCGGTGCCTCCATCGTTAATGTGCTGTTGCCAGAGTGTCTGGCGCCAAGCTTTCATTGTGCAAGTCCATGAAAAGAAGTGGGAGGTCTGTATCCTGGCAATAAATCGTTGCCAGTAGATACCGATAGCAAGGGAGAGATTCTCCCGCGTAGCCGCCTCGCCTGTGACTGGGGAGACCGCGTACGCCTTCCTGCAGAAGAAGGGGTGGAAGGGATTCTTCCAGCTTCCACAGAAGCATGTCAGCAGGGCGTCCTCGTGCTCGAAGCGCTCGTGGTAGTCCTTGAAATCCCCGTGGCCTGATCTAGCCGCCAGAAGATGGTGCAGGGAGCGCCTGTCCAGCTCCAACTCTTCGTTAGGTTTAATAGAGGCGCCTAGCCTATAGCCTGTATACGATTCTGGCTTGTTCTCTGCCCACCATGTCTTGAAATCCGTACGTGTCTCCCTTTTGGCCAGTCGCTTTGAATGTGCAAGGGTAGCTAGACCTCCGTTGACCACCTCTCCCCCTTCAGCGCCCGCTTTAGCAAGCTCGTCGGCGATTTCATTGCCCGTAATACCCTTGTGACCAGGGACCCAGCGGACGTCCACCAAGTCTGAGCCGTAAGATTTCCGGGTATCTCTAAAGTCGAGGAAGGCTGCCTGTGACGATGTCGCCGGGGTGCCGCGAAGGCTCCTAATAACCGAAGTATTATCTAGGCATACCGTAATACGCGGGCGGGCGTATGCCTCCGGGAAAAGCGCTACCGCGGCTCTGAGGCCATGTCTCGCTCCCTCTGCTTCTGCATCAAAGACCTCCGCATGTTCTAGCTGGCCGCAGCCGCGGCCGAGCTCTGTCTGTCCTTGGAAGATTACATAGCCGAAGCCTACGCACTCGCCGTCCGGCCGTTCCTCCTCAGCATCCGGGTCTTCTGCGTGTGCTGGAAGGTCCATTTGCTTGGCAATCATAGAGCCGTCAGTATAAACGACGACTTCCGTAGGATCTATCCCGAGAAGCCACTCTTTGAACTCCACAGCCGCCTTGACTTTGGACGTGGGCGCTGGGTTTTTATGAGTGTCCCCATTGTAAATTGGCGGCTGTAGAACTGGCCGCGGGAAGGGTAGAGCGAGTTGGGCGGCCGTTTGTAGTGTTGTAGGGCGTTGGGGCAGGCCACGTGGCGTTGCTCGCACCTCTGTAAGGCGTGGGACAAGTGGGTGGGCGGGGTCTAGGGCGAGGAGACGGACAGCGTGTCGCCGGCGGGCCGCCTCTAGAAGAATGGGGGCCGGGGGAAGGCTGGCCTCGCGGTAGAGGATCGCACAGCGGGTCGTCCTCCAAACCGGCAAACTGGCGCGAATGGCGATATTAATCGCAGTCTGGACTTTGCGGACGTGGTCCACCAGGCCGTTGCTGACAAGCGGGAATTCCCCTTGCTTACGGTGTAGGGCATGCTTTTTGTGGCCTGGCCACCAGATTTCGGAGCCGAAGAGGGCCTTTGGCAGGACTACCGCCTTCATAGCCTTGACCATAGAGCCCGGAGGGGCGCTTTTGTCGTTGTGTAAAGGAGGAGGAGAAAGGGAAACCAGGGCAGCCTAACTGGTACCTAGGAAGAGGGTGCCGGTGAATGGAAAGCCTAGTGAATGGGTGTCCAAGGCATGGATTCCCAACAGATTGAAGTTCTCGTCGTTGCATTGGCCAGCCATTCACAGATTTCCCGCGTTTGCAATGGGCGTTTGCAAAACGCGTCAACACGGCAGTTGCCAGCTGGACAGCCACAGGCCTATCAAGCAGTACAGGTAAGGTAGCACAGGCAGCATAGACCCTTATCTTATCGGGCCTTATCGCTGGCCATCAAGGTTCTCTTCGGTTTCCGTCAGCCAACCCTCAAGATCATGGAACAATGAGGAAAGAGAGTTCGAGGAAGACTTTCCGGTGCATACGGATTACGAGACAAGAGGTATTGGCGTCTGAGCAATGATTTGATTGGAAAGTCAATTAATAACATGCATCACATTCGTTACTTGTACGTGATTTCCAACTTGTAACAACCGCCTCCACCATGTTCGATGCTGTCCAAGCTTGTGCCATGTCCGTCGACGTTGGTTCCTCCGACAGCTCGTCCACAACGGATAACCCATTTAGACCGCAGCGGAGCTACCATCCAAACGCTTGGTAGACTTCGAGACGTCGTCGTGGCAGGCATCAACATCCATACAGAACTGGAGAAGGGCGGGCAAGACATCCTCTGCAAGTCACAGAACAATTTCATTAGTATTATCCAATCCGCACTTCCAGAGAATGAAAGAAATACGTACCAGCAACAACCTCCACCGTACACTTGGTTACGAGACAGACCAAGCTAGCAGCAACGAGAGCCTCCCGGTTCTCACACTGGCACAAGCATGTGTAGTCGGTAGCCGACCCGCAGGTGGTGACTTCGACGGCGACTGCGACAAGGCAGGCTTTGGCGTCCGGGCAGGTGGGGATTACGGGGAAGGGGGGGGGGCAGGTGGGGGTGGTGCAGCCGCCACAGTCCTCGAGGGCGCCGACGAGGCCGGAGGCGAGGGCGAAGATGGCAAGGAGGAACTTCATTTTGGCTGCGATGGCTGGCTGGACTCTGGAGTGGTTGACTTTGTGGGATAAGGTGGTGGTTGGTTGATTAGGAGGAAAAGCTACCTCTACGGGACGCCCCAGTCCACGTATTTATATTGGATATGAGAAGAGAAAAAGCAGGATGTTGTGTCCTTTCAATTCCCGGTCTAAACAAGATGTGATACCTGCATTGATGTGCACTGAGCAGAGTCTGGGGAAGTTCCGTAACAAGTTTCAAGGTTCATGATGGACGTCACCACCCAGGGTTTTGTGCTGGCCAATCTTACAAGATCTCGTGCCTGCTAGATACCTAATTTCCAGCTTCACAACCGCTTCCACCAAGTTCCATGCTGTCCAAGTTTGCGTATGTTCGTCGACCTTGCTTCCCCCAACAGCTGTCCGCAGTAGATAACCCATTTCGTCCAACGGTTCGAACACCCAGAAGCATGAGTCGTTACCCATCGCCTCTTTTACGGACCCGAGCATAGCTACCAGCCCGAGGCTCGGTGGGTGAACTCGTACTTGGATGCAAATGCAAGAAGCCCAGATCAGGAAGCATTAACCTCCACACAGAACATCTCAACAGCAGGGAGGACTACGTCTATTTCACCCGCAATCCCACATCCCGTTGTTAGCGTTGCCTTTAGCTGACCCGGAAAAAACAAGAGTTAACCTCTGCCCACGCACCTCCCCACAGTTGTACTGGGACAAATGCGTACGAATGCGTAGGTATTAAGGGGTGCAGTGGTGTGAATGCGTGGTGCAAGTGGGTGTAAAGGAGTGGTGCAAATGGCCGTGTGAAATCGAGCGAAAAGAATAACCAAGTTAGAGCAATGTTGGCGTGCATTGAATATGCAAAATTTAGTGAGTAAAAACGGGATTTTCAATATCAGGTGTCATCAGCTGCATAGTCGTATATGCTTCAAGGTTTTTGGTGCGTGGGCGGAGGTTAACTCAAAAACAAGGTACCAATAAAACTACGTACTAACAGCAACATCAATCCCACAATTCGCTAATACGCACGCTGTCCCGGCTAGTACAATGGCCGACGCGTTAGCACACCAGTATTTATAGTCGGTGTCCGAATAGGTGGTAGCGGAGGCGACGGCGACGGCGATATACGGCTGTACGCACTCAGGGATTTCGGAAAGGTCTTAGGCGGCGACGAGGCCGGCGCTAAAGGTAATGAGGGTGAGGAGGAACTTTATTTTAGTAGTAGTAATTAAGCGTAGAGAGGGTGAAGAGGAAGTGAACTAGTTGTATATAGTAGGTACCTAGGTAAGAGCTTGTAGGCAAGGAGATGGAGAGGCTTGGTGTTTGATGCTCGAAAACGGGGAGAGGAAGTAGGATGTTGTGCTCTCTTAACTTTCTTAATCAGTCCGAGGCCCGGGCCATGCTAAGAAATTCCCCATCCTCGTGATGTACAGTGGGGGAGAGTCTGGGGAAGTTGTCGCGAGTTCGTACTTGAACGTTGAAGTGATGGACACTATGGAAGGTCCGTGGAAGATCATGCGAACGAGTACTCAGTCGTGTCAGTTCAAAGCGTCATGTACACACGGACATTTGTCCACGTCCCACAGGTTTAGTACTGGCTAATAATGAGACTCTCCCTCTTACAAGATCTCGGTCTGTTAGATGTTAATTAATTGGTCCAAGTTCACGTACCAAACAGAAGAAACTCCCCGTGCCAAGACGTTGATCCTCATAACGTACACTACCTCTACTCTATTAAAAAAACGTCAACTCTTAAGGCTCCTCAACATCAGAATGAGTTTGATAACTTTTTTAGACTAAATAGGGGAAGGAGTAGTAGTAGTTATTCTATGGTACCTATTAGTCCTCTCCAAATTGGGTTGCCGTAAGATCCTTTTACTCGTGTTCAAACTCGGGTCGCGGCCCTTTTACTTCTTTGACCGAGACAACGGACTTTGTCGCCAACATGAAGACCACTTCTGGGTCTCGCTAACAAGCTCCGTAGCTTATACAAGAAATGCATTAATCCCACGTCTATACGATACGTCCAAAAAGGATATCTTGTGTGAACTCGGCCAAGGAGGGCGTTAGTCTCTGGCAAAGGGAAAAGCATCCATCATTTTTGAAGGTCAAGGAAAAGCCAGAAAACAAACTCTAGAGTGCGCGACGTTTGGAGTCACAACTCCAGATTATTTTTCTCAAACCCCCGTGGCGCGCTATTATAGTACCTCTAGTATAGGCGGCATGGAACCTTATATCGCCGATGGTGGCTATTAAAGTTTCTCCGGTTTCTACCTAGAAACCGAACAACCCCGGAACGCGCAGGAATTACGAGAAAGATAAGAACTTCGTATATTATCAGTTACTTGGTAAAGTCAGTTAATGGCATGCGTTACACGTTCAATGCTTCCCATCCCAAGACTCAGAATGCTTCCCATGCTCGGGGTCAGAAGCCTTCCCATTTCCGGACCCAGAACCGTTCCCACCCCCGGTTAATTCATTACATTAACCGCCTCACAGAACAGGTCAAAAGCAGGTTTGACCACCTCTGCAAGTCATAAAAAATTTCGTTAGCATCCAATCCGCAGCACTTCCACAGTCGGAATGAAAACAAAGAGAGAGACACCAAGCGAGGAAATAGGTAGTACGTACTTTCAAGAAAATCAGAATCTCCACACCCCATGCAAGTACAGTCCGCGGCTTTTGCGAGGATAGCCTCCTCGTTGGTGCACCAGCATGTGTAGTCGGTAGGCGAGCAGTTGGTGGCGGCGTCGACGGCGAGGTTAATGCAGTTAAGGACATTCTCGGGGAAGTAGCATTTGGGGTCGACGGAGTCGAGGGCGCGGGCGCCGACGAGGCCGGAGGAGGCGAGGGCAACGATGGCAACGAGGAACTTCATTTTGGCTGCGATGGCTGGATTCTGGAGTGGTACTTTGTGGGATCAGGTGGTGGTTGATTGGTTGGTGAGGAGGAAAAGTGAAGTAACTACGGGACGGCCCAAAGGTCTATATATACTACTTCCCTACTATGCTCACAGCCCAACTTAGCTTCCCAGGTTCTTGGATATGAGAAGAGAAAGCAGGATGTTGTGTGCCCTTTGAATTCCGGTTTAAGCAAGATGTGATGCCGGGCATTGATGTGCAGTGAGGAGAGTCTGTTTTAATTCCGGTTCAAACACGATGTGGTGCCTGCATTGATGTGCAGTGAGGAGAGTCTTTTTTAATTCCGGCTTAAACAAGATGTGGTGCCGGACATTAATGTGCAGTGAGGAGAATCTGGGGAAGTTGTCACGAGTTTCAAGGTTCTTGCTTCAGTTCAAAGCGCCTTTCCGCATACCCTGGATTAAGTGCTAGCGGACCGCGGACCGGAATCAAAGATCGCGCCTCGGAACTGACGGTGAGGTCGGACCGAGAGGAAGAAAAACATCGAGGGCACGGAGCCGACACGGCGCCGTCGCGACAGAGTAGCGGAGGGTTTTCAGCCGGCTACGGCACGGTTTTTCCCACCGACCAAGAACGGAAGCAGCACCGCATACCTACCTACCCACTAGGTGTACTACGTAGGTAGTTAGCGTGTTTTAGTATTAATAAATATAATATTTATTAGAGTATTAAATACCCTTTCATTATTATTATCACGGGCAAAGGGTAGATGGTAGATATGAATATGCGTAATTGTATGAAGGAGAGAAAGAGAGTTCGAGGAAGACTTTCCGGTGTACAGTACGGATCACGAGACAACAACCAAGAACTGGCGTCTGGTCAATTCCTGATTAGAAAGGCCGAACAATAGCATTACATTCATTACTTGTACAGTTCGATGCTGTCCAAGCTGGCGTTATGTCCGTCTAAATCGGCGTCGTTTAGGTTCCTCCGGCAGCTCGTCCACAGCAGATAACCCACGAATACAGAAGTCTTGACAGCTCTCCATCGCCTTATCCAAAGACGGCAGCGTAACTACCTTACCACTCTGAGGAACAGGCATTAACCGCCTTACAGAAGTCGAAAAAAGCGGGGAAGACCTCGTCTGCAAAACAATTTCGTTAGCATCCCAATCCGCACTTCCAGACAATGAAAGAAATGAATACGTACTCTCAGCAACCTCCTCCCCACACCCCGTCACGATACAGGCGATGCCAGATGTGACGATAGCCAACTGGTTCTCACACGTGCACCAGCATTCGTAGTCTGGAGGCATAGTCGAGCATTGGGTGGCTGCATCGGCGGAGCCGACAATGCAGGGCACGGCGCACTCGTTGATATTAAAGATGGGGGGGGCAACTGGGGGTGCAGCCGGCGCCGGAGTCGAGGGCGGC